>CAJQUN010000204.1:982166-1061715 GCA_907163345.1 Haberlea rhodopensis | reverse complement strand
CCTATTAATGGCGAAATGGAATCCATAATGCAAAATCACACGTGAAAATTGGTAGACCTTCCAACTGGAAGTAAACCATTAGAATGCAAATGAA
Organism: Haberlea rhodopensis; assembly: GCA_907163345.1. Lineage (NCBI taxonomy): Eukaryota > Viridiplantae > Streptophyta > Magnoliopsida > Lamiales > Gesneriaceae > Haberlea > Haberlea rhodopensis. The sequence goes on along the minus strand of CAJQUN010000204.1, from coordinate 1,061,621 downwards.
TTCTGAAAAGGAAATATAAGTTCGATAGTTCAATTGATAAGTACAAGACGAGACTCGTGGCAAATGGGATAGAAAAAGAAAGGCCTTGATTACTTTGATACATATTCACCAGTCATGAGAATTATGTCCATTAGAGTGATAATTGTTATAGCTGCTAACTAAACAATTTAGAGATACATCAAATGGATGTAAAAACAGCATTCCTCAATGGGGAACTGAGGAGGAAATTTATATGAAACAACCCGAGGGGTTATGTTCCCGGACAAGAGAATAATGTGTGTAGACTCGTTAAGTCATTGTATGGGCTTAAGCAAGAGCCGAACCAATGGCATGAAATATTTGACAAAACAATGTTATCGGTTTCAAAATAACGAGTGTGACAAATGCGTATATATGAAAACACACCTAAAGCACATGTAATAGTATGCTTGTACGTTGATGATATGCTCATAGTAGGAAGCAACTTAGAAATCATCAACGCAACAAAGAAAATGTTAATAAAACATTTCGAAATGAAAGATTTGGGTGAAGCTGATGTGATACTTGGAATTAAAATCTCTAAGATATCCGAAGGACGAGTGTTATCATTGTCTCATTATGTTGAGAAAATACTCGAGAAATTTCTCGCGAATGACATGTCGTCTGTAAAGACACATTATGACCCGAATCTACATTTGGTTAAAAACAAAGGAGACCCTGTCATGCAATTAGAATACTCAAGGATAATTGGCAGTCTCATGTATCTCATGAACTGTACACGTCCTGATATTGCATATGCAGTTGACAAACTAAGTAGATTCATGAGCAATCCAAACAATGATCATTGGAAGGCATTAACGAGGTTACTTAAATATTTAAGATACACCCTGAACTATGGATTGTACTGTATTGGAAGGATACAGTGATGCAAATTGGATATCGGACAAGCAAGTCTCTAAGTCGACAAGTGGTTATTTGTTTACCATTAGAGGGGCTGCAGTGTCGTGGAAATCTACCAAGCAACTTGTATTGATAGCTGGAGAAGAAGCCGAATGCCTTAGAAGTTTCTTGGAAGAAGTTCCTTGTTGGAGAAAAACATGTGTGACTGCAATTAAAGTACATTGTGATAGCCAATCTGCTATAGGAAGGGCACGGAGTAGCATGTATAATGGTAAGTCTAGGCATATACGTCGTAGACGCAAAACTATTAAACAATTGATCTCAAATGTCATTATGTCTATTGACTACGTGAAGTCAAAGAAACATATTACGGATCCACTCACGAAAGACTTGCCTGGTGATCAGGGGAATGAGATTAAAACCCTATAATCAAAATCTTGTGGTGGATACCCAACCTATGTGACTGGAGATCCCAAGATCTAGGTTCAAAAGGGAAAACGAAACTACGAGATTGTATAAACACCTTGGAGAATAATCTCTGACTCATTCCTATGATAAATGGTGTAGCCTGCAAAAAGGGTACGAGGATAGGCAAAAGGCCTTTAATGATTCCTAAGACATATTAGGATATGTTGGAGTATATACTCTTTTAGGAGATCACCTATATAAGTGAGCGTGGTCCATGGCCGAAATGGACATAGCGTAAGAAACCTATATGAAGGTTATAATTGTTATGGTGTGTGTTCAATTGTCTTGGTTTTACACCAACGACTAAATAGTTCAAGACTATAAGTTAACTATTAAGTCAAGTAAATCCGATTGAATACTACTATGGAAGATTCAAAGCCGCAAACTATCTCTCCAGATGCCATAATAATTCGTCAAGCACTCAACTGCACACATGCATTAATTTAATTCATGTGGGGGATTGTTAGAATCTTGAAACAAATTAAAGAAAGAAACGAAGAAAAAAATAGGTGCTCGATCGATCAAGACTCGATCGAGCACAAGGTCTCGATCGATCGAGAATGACAGAAAAATTTCGTCCGTTGGAATAAGGGGCTCGATCGATCGAGCACCAAGCGTCGATCGATCGAGCCATGTGTCTGTTGACATAATTGGTGTGTTATTCATGTTGGGGTGCGTTTTTTCTTTGATATGGTGCATCTAAATGATGTCTTTTGGACACCTATCTTTGGTTTACTATAAATAATACATTACCTACTTGTTTTAAAACACAAGATTTCGAAATCTACTTTAAATAATAAGTGAAAATTGAGAGCATTTTGTTCGTTCATCAAATTTCTTCTTATTGAGTGCTTTGAACCTTTGTGGTTTGAGGACTTGTGATTTGGAGTGCTCCTATCACAAGTCATAGTCGATGTATCTTGGGAGACAAATTGCCATAGGGCAACGTTAGCACCAAGACGGGCAATATTGTCTTAAGGACAGAGATTACAAATCTCGTCTCGACATAAACTTTAAAGCCATTGCTATTTGTTACTGCATTCCTGAGATACATATTGAGATACACATTGAGTGAGAAAAACCTACGACAAGATGAATGGCACTCGTAAATGTTTTGTTAAATAATTGTTTTGTGATTAAACTTCGGACACAAGCACCATCACATCTCTAAACGGGGTTTACCAAGTTTCTTAGCTTTTACATAGTTCACCATTAGCAATAAAGCAAATTCTTTAAGTTTATTCATTGACGGACATGTTAATGGTAGAACCAAAGCTAACAAAACCCCACAAGTAATCACTCTATTCACCAAACGTAGTCCATTATATATGTCCATACACACAAAAAATAAGAACATACTACACTTCTCAGCTCCGCTTGACAGGATCAAAGTTGGCCACACCAACCACCGCCCCAACTATCGCAAAGAGCACAACACCACCCGCCACAATGCTCAGCAAGAAGTTTTTCAGCGACGGCGAAAAGCCGCTAGCCGCCTCCGCCACGTCGGGTACGACTATCGAAGTAGTTAAAGCCCCAGCGGTGATTCCGGCTGCCACCTTCTCCTTCCATGAAGCATTCACTTCAAATTCCCAACTCGCTTCGACACCCGTCACACCGTTTGATGATAGCGTCAACGGCAATGGCTTAAAGAACCCATCGGCACTTGGCGGCTGCCTCTTTTGGGTTGCGCGAGTTAGCGGCATCGCCACCAACACTGCGGAAGTGGAGGCCATTTCCTTTTTTGTTTGATTTGCTCGGGCAAAATTTGTTTTATCTGTTGTGATCAATACGGAATATCCTCTGCCTGTAGGAGAGTACAGGACTACAAGAAGAGGATATCGTAATGTTCCGACGTGGCGTTTGCCCACTTGGTTTTGGTGGATAAGGTTATCTTTGCCACAGCCACAATTTCCTAGAATTTTTTTATCCACGGGCATTGCCGTTTTTTTCAAACTTCTATATAAATATTTTTTTTTTTAATTTAATGTAAAAAAAATATTTGAAAAAAACACATTTTTACCCTTGTTTTAAAAAAAACAATTCGCCCCCAAATAATGTTTTTCTGGCTCCGCCCTTGCTCGGAGCAACATCAATATAAGCCATTTTTTTTTTGAGATAGGGAGGAGTTAAATATTTTTATTGCGGGACTCGACTCGAGTCTCTCCAAAACGGATGTGAGATCTTATCAGTTAAACTAGACCATGAGCTCATATAACCCAAATTTTTTCGTCCACTTATTTGAGATCTGGCAGCGTTTTGTCTTTTGTTTTGTTTATTATTATTATTTGTGCATTTTGAGATGTCTTTTTAATGGTTTTATTATTATCAAACTTCGATAGGGTCAGAATATCGCTTGCTATTGTTTACTATTTAAGAATGATATATGAATAATCTTAAAAATTATTCGATGCAATGTCGGATATTTCTAGGATACTCACACTCCTCGGACAAGTGGTGTGCCCATTTTTTAAATAAAAAATCGGATACCGATGACGGTTTGATAGAGGTAGAATTTGTATTTTGGGGATTAATTGTATAATATTAAAAAGTTTTTTTGCTAAAATAAAATTTGGACGTGTTAGTTAAACATATTAATTGAATTCATATATATTTGGTGTTAGCATGAGTGATACTATGATGATTTTAGTGACACACATTGATTTATATGCTTTTTTGAATTTGGTAAGAATATTGTTGGTGTTATATTTTAGTTAGACGTGTTTGCTAAACTTTATGTTAAGTGAAGTAATATGTATTCGGTGTTAGTATTAGTGATGCTATGATAATTCCAGTGACATGCATTTATTATATGTTTCTTGAATTTGATAAGAATTTTTTTATTGCTTTTACATGGTTTTAAAATTTAAAAAAATTGAATTCTAGTATTTTATAATATAGTATATGTATAATATATATAAAAATATACAGTCGTGTCACAACCGTGTCGTATCCTGAAAATTTTGAAAATCAATGTATATCCGTGTTGTGTCGTGTAAGTATCGTCGTGTCAGTAGCCGTGAATCGTAGCTATTTAACAATGTAAGAGGGTCTTATCAAAGTTTAATTCGATATATTTATATGATATTCCAAAACTAACCTGAAAGATTAAAAAAAGAAAAAATAAAACATGTTATTTTGTAATTCTCTACATATTTTTAAGTTTTCATAAATTCTCATAACTCCATCATCGCTTATTCTTCAGATAATTTTATTCGCCTTTACATTTTTTTTTTATGAATATTCACTAAAATTTAATATAAAAATAATTTCAATAATTAAATGCTTAGTTACATGCAATGCATGTGTTCTTCATGCTAGTATTTAAAAATATTGAGTCGAGTTTAAATATAATTATTGATACATAATATTTATAAAAAAGTTAAATAAGCGAGGCCGACCTTGCTCGATAAAAGTCCATTTTGTGGTTGAACATAACAAATATAGGGAACAACACATTTTCGAATATAGAGCCTCACTTATAAAATTCAAAATTAAATAATATGAATAATAGTTTTGAGCTTCAAACCCTATGTTGCATCGATACTCCAAAAAATTTCACGGTCAAGTATCAGATACTTCTGGGATACAGATACACGAGGATACGGCACCGATACGTATCGGATACGCCACGTGGCGTATCTGAGGACAAAGATACATCGGTGACGTTTCGATATGGTCAAGATACACCGGTGACCGTATCCGACACGGATTAGATACGGAAACTTTCAGAATTTTTTTAAAAATAGGGTTGAAACTGTAATTAAAATTAAATTATTTAACTTAATCTCTATTTCCGAACCACCTAATGTATTTAATGTCGATTACATGCTTGAAATTTTTAGATGTCCTAGATTAATATTCTACCATTTGTCGTGAATTTGGTGAGCTTGCAACTTTATTCTGATTTCTAATGTGTTTAATGTTGATTATATGCTTGAAACTTGATTTCTTACAAATATTATTAATTATATATTTATATATATATATATATATAAATAAATAAATAAAATTTGTCGTATCCAGACGTATCGTATCCTACTAATTTCGAAAATCACGTGCAATCGTACCCGTATCTACATATCCACGTATTTACGTACCCGTATCCGTGCAACATAGTTCAAACCTGATTATTCTTATCATTGGGGTCGGTTAAATAGATGTTATCCCTACAGATATCCCCACGCAGGGGCGGAGGTAATGCTCGATCGGGTCCAAAAACAAAAACAAGAATATTGGATCACGAAAATAAGGAATGGAAAAAAATAAATAAGCCAAAAAATCGGGTGCCCGAACCCGAAATTTAAGGTGCCCGTCATTCGGGTACCTGACCAATTCGGTCAGGAATCGGGTAGGTTGCGGGGGTATCTGAATCCGAACTTCATGATTCCCAAGATACCCGACCCGATCACAGCCCTACCCACGGGTAATGGTAGAACCAGAAAAAAAAATTAGGGGCCCGAATTTTTTTTTATAATAATTAAGTGTAAAAAAAATTTAGGGTGGGGGCAAAAAAAAATTTTAAAATATTGGTAAAAATTTATTTTAAAAAAAAAAAAATTGTCCATTCAAAAAAATTATAGACTTAAATCACCAGCACAATTTTTTTCCATTAAAATATAATTAAATTTTTGAGTCACATGTTTTGTATCACCACATCATTTAAAGATTGTAGCCACGTGGGAGAGTTTGGGCTGAGAGCTTGGGAGAGTGTCAATTACCAAAACAGTGGGAAAGCAATTTTTGATGTCTCACATCGATATCTATCAGAAAGAGAGGAGATTTGAAGGCTATAAAATGTGACTCAATAAAAATATTAAACATGCTACTAAAATAAAGCAAAAAATAATTTTTTTTTTTTGGTGTGCGGGTTTACCCCCTTCGCACCCCCTTGGGTCTATCCCTGCATGCAATGCTATGTGAGATGATAACTATTCTTGACTGATAATATTCCATATAAAATTGTTGATATGTCTCTAAGGGCGCATCAACCAAACCATCAGGATCATAGCCTTCTTTACCACAGTAAATTTGTCAATTTATGGAATTTTTTTTTAAGTTTTTCCTCAAATGATCTACATTATTTTCCTATTTGAAAAAGATTTTGAACACTAATAATGGATTCGGTGTATTTTTGTAATGTATGAGGTGTAAAATGGTCAAATTTTTTTTCCCCTAATAACTTTAGCTTTTTTTAAAAGGCAAAATGTGAACGAGGGGATTTTTTGCATAATAAAATATTAATAGGCACTTATTAATTCCATCTCAATCCATAAAGTTAAAAATCTTAAGTCAGTCCAATGGCTCAACCGGACACTCGAGCCCCAACACTAATAAGATCACTAAAAGTCAGGAAGAGGTTCCCACAGGAGACATGAATTAATCCATGGATTACCTTTACTGCTACCGTCGTCGGCGTTGAGTTTTAAACACATTACAAGGCAGTATTTCCATACTATATGAATTTGGATAGTATGTGTGCAAAATCCAAGAGCATAAGCAATATTCCCCAAATATTCCCAGTTTTAGAGTAAGTTCAAATTTTAGACTCTCAAGAGCTTAAGATACATCCAAACACCGTTTCATATCTCATAGGACGAGATCTCTCTCTCTCTCTCTCTCTTGAGCACTTCCTATGTGGTTCATTTGGATCTACGATGCACGGATACTGACACGGCGACATTGACACGACATGGTGACACAGATTTTCAAAATTTTCAGGATACGACATGGCTGTGACAGGCTTGTATATTTTTATATATATTATACATGTACTATATTACAAAATACTAAAATTCACTTTTTTTTTAAATTCTAAAACCATGTAAAAGCAACAAAAATATTCTTACCAAATTTAACAAGCATATAATAATGTGTCGTTGGAATCAACGTAGTATCCCTTGTAATAACAACAAACACATATTACTTCAATTAACATAAAGATTACCAAGCACGTTCAAATAAAAATAACACCAAAAATATCCATACCAAATTCAAAAAGCATATTAATAAATATATATTACTGAAATCATCATAGTATCACTCATACTAATACCAAATATATATTACTTCAATTATTATAAAGTTTAACTAACAAGTTCAAATTTCATTTTAGCTAAAAACTTTTAAATTTTACAATTAACCCCTCGAAAGTGTCTTTTCTGTATCGGACACGTTCATCAACCATGTCAGACATGTGTGTCCGATTTTGAGGAGAGTATCCGACATGGGTGTCCGGTTTTATTTAAAAAAAAAATTAAGGACAAGCCAAGTGACTTGTGCGCAGAGTGTTCGAGAAGTGTCTATGTCCGATAAATGTCTGATACTGCAACGAATAATTTTTACGAGTGTCCGTATATCATATATTAGATATAAGAAACTTAAACCCCTTATTTAAATCCCGTGAACTTATTTAAACAAGTTTGAACATAAACCTTTTTATTTTAAGCTTGGATATCAATCAATCAACTAGATTCAAGACTCTCACATAATACTGACGTTTTATCTCAACTTCAAATCACTTCAACGAACAGAGCCGGTGAAAATTGGTCTTTTTCAAACATAATATCAGTACTCGATTTGTTTTTGTTAAATATCCACAATCTTTTTTATTAGCCATCAGGAAATGTTGGCAAGTGATAAAACAAAATTTCTAAGTAAAGGATTCAAAGAACCTGAAAGTGCAAATACATAATAATCTGACAAACCAGGCTTAAAAGAGAACAATCATTCAAATTCTGATAAAAGAAAATTTACTAAATGGAAAACAAAAACTTAGCATCGTACCACGAAAAACCGGTCAAAGACGGTTTTCATCCGTCAAAAGACTGTTGAGCGCTCAAGAAATGTAGAGAAAAATAAACTACTGGGGTGTTGTGATGCTCTAGGTTCAAACTTCAACTTCAGCTGTTTGCACTGTCGTTGGCCTGATGAATTCTTCTTCCTTCGGAGGATGAATTGTGACAAGGTCAGGTAGGGGTGTTGTAGGACCTTGCTTTCCTTTCGGATCCCAGTCGAGCATGATCTTAACCTTGATACCAAGTACCCCCTGAGCAACCAAAATCCAAAATTGAAGAAATTAAGTTCATAAAGGGAATCAAAGATAATGGAATTGATCAACAATCGCAGCAATTCTACTAAAACATCACCAAAAAAAGAAACGAAGCATACCTGTCTGAGCAGAACATGTCTCACAGCAGAATCAATGTATTCTTTGACTGGCTGACCAGACGAAATCATGTAGCCATCCTTGAACTTCATAGATTTAGCACGTTGAGCCCTCAACTTTCCACTAACAATTACCTGAGACCCATCATAACAATCACAAATGTTACAAACTAAGCAACAAAATCTGAAGAATCAAGACAGTATATGGGTATACCTCACAACCCTTGGCTCCACTCTCCATAACAAATCTTAACACACCATAGCAAGCCCTGAGGTAAGAAAACAATAATTATATAACTTCCCAGAACTATTTGGACATACATGAGAAATGGAACAGGAACCAACTTTTCGAGTAGTCATCCGGTCCCTAATCTCGAGAAATAATATACTTCAGACATTAAAAGGTTCAAAAGTAAATCCTAAGTGGAAACTGAAGAAACATAAAATTGTAAAGCTTGCAGGTCTTCAAAAACATACTTGCTAATTTAGAATAGTCATCTTACAACACATGGAAAATTACAAACATGTGCATATATAACTTAATTTGGGTACCACTTTGCTTTATGGATACAGAGAAGCATTTATAATCATAAATTGGTTGATTTCAGAAATATAAATCTTTCAATAATTAGATGATGACTTGAGGCGAAAAAGAGGCATTATTTGATGTCTCATTTCTATCATTTAGTGATCTCGCCATTCGTCAGAAAGAAAAATCAATTCAAACAAGCAGGGCAAGACAGAAGCTAAGATTAACAGTGAATAAACATTAGAGTTTTATCCACCTACTTTATGGCTTTTCAATACTATCTTCCATAATCAAATAGTATCCTGGCAAGTTAAGGCGGACAACAAAAGCTTACTAAGGTTCATAGCTTTCTGCAAGCATCGATCAAAATTTACTGAAATCAATAATGCACATAAAAATGCAAAAAGAAATCACCAGTAATACATAGAATACTAAAAAAACACTCATATCGTCTATTTTTTTATATGAAAAGACTTATCAAGAATGGCATATTCTTTCATACCGCCTGACAGCAAGGCCACCAAGAAGCTTATATCGAAGGGACTCGGCCTGCGCAATGGCACATAGCCCCCTGTTGTTAACCTTCTCAGCATACAACTCAACGCTGTTCTCCGGAAACTTGAACCTCTTCTGTACAACAGAGGTAAGCTCCCTAATCCGCCTTCCCTTTTCACCTATCGCGTTAAGATAAAAAAATCCAACATACTAAAAATACAAATCAAATCAACCTTATCAAACTCTTCAAACAGGAATATTCAACATGGAACTTGTCAAATCCTAAACGTTAATACTGCCAACTTCAAAGAAAATGATGGTTGAACATAAATAACCACCGAGAACATTCTGAGTTCGCGTTGCACGGATGATAATCTCAGTCCTCATGGGAGTAACTCTGACCTCTACTCCAGAGTATCCATCCTCCGCCAGCTCTCGCATCAACACCTCGTTAAGCTCCGCAAAGAACACTCCATCAGCCACAAACTGTAATCCGTTCAATTAGTCGAAATACATCAACACATATTAAGATAAAAAAATGCAAACTTTAGATACTCAATTAAAGAGTAACCTTTCGCTTTTTGCTCATCTGAGTAGCCATTTTCGAGTTTGCAGAACAAGTTTAGATCTGCAGATTCGCTATGCTGTGCGTAAGCAGGCGTTTGGGAAAATAGGGTTTGTATCAGCCGGCCGCTTATAAATGATTTGGGAATTTAATCAGACGGTTAATTGGGCTTTAGGTGTGATTGATTTGTTCACAATTGGGCCCACAATAAACGGTCCATTAAAATTATGAGGTGATAGCCCATGCCTGATTCCTTTGACCACAATTTTGGGTTTGGCCCGTGAATAATGTTGGCTAGGATTAGATTTCCAAATAATTAACATTCCATGGGCTTTCAACGGACTCTAAAACACATAGAGACAATTTAATATATTTTAATAAAAGGGAATAAAAATCAAAGCCAACAATTGATCTATTTAGATTGATGAAAATAAATAAATATATATATATATGTTGAGTGGTTGTCTTTGTCCCTGAATTATTTAATAAAGATTTTTCCTTATTAAAAATATTAAGTTCCATTTTTAAAGTAAATAAAAGAAATAAGAGAACTGGAGTTTATTGTCTTTCGGGATGTTATTTTACGATATACATCTATTTTTCGTAAAAGAAAAAAAAATTAAGTGCACTTGTCATGATGCCCCCCTTAATCAAAATAAACCCTGCCCTTTGGAATTGTTTGCTTTGTTTATTTATTCTTTCATGGAATTATTATGTTTATTTAGCATTGATTAATATCGTATATTTTTAGAAACCTTGGAGTCATTGGTAAAAAATGTGTTTTTTACCCTTAAAGCTTTTTTTAAAAAGGAAAAAATTACAATTTGCCCCCTCTAAAAATAAATTTCCCAATTTTTACTCATGCGTTAAGGTAAACAAATTATACTTAATTTATTTACACAACATTTTCCAAATTACAACAATAGAGCCACCTCTAGAGTGACCATAATAAGCATATAATAGCACAACATTTAAAAAATATATTTCAAACAAACTCCGACATACTTCACAAACAACAGGGACATTCTATTTCTCTTCAAGATCAGTTTTCATCCGTTGTCCGTACTCATTTTTCATCTTCTCATCCAACTCCTTCCCTTTCAACTCAGCAATTCCTGCTGCTTCTGTCATGAATTCCACTTGAACTCTAGCAATTCTTTGTCGTCGCTTGGTCTCCATCGCGTTTCTCTCGGCCTCTAACCCTTCATACTCCCTAACCCAACATCTACGCATTGAACAGGTTAGTATTATAACTACAAATTGCACCACAAACATAGCCATCAAAACCCCACATTCCAACCTCACCAAAAGCTTAGCCTCTCGGGGGTCTCTAGGAGATTTAAACATGGCAAGGCTCGATTTTTCCTTAGCATAAAGGGCCAAGATCCCGAGTATTTGGCCCAGGGACGAGGCGAGGAGGAGAGAAACATGGGTTACGTAGCAAAAATGAGTGAGTTGTGAGAAGAAACCGATGAAGGACGATAAAAGAGAGATGCAAGAAACGATGATAAACGCACAACCAAGTGATGTTGGTGGCAACTTGAGGCAGATTATTGGGGCTAAAGAAGCTGCAGAGAGAATGAAAAGAATGAAATTGAAAAATGAGAGGAGAAGATTCAGGAAAGAGCACGAGTTTCTTAACTTGGATGAAGCCATTTATAGGATTAATTTAGTTTTGATGATGATATTGAAAGGAGAGTTTTTGAACTTATATAGTCAAGAATGTAACCGTTTGAGGTAACGGCTACTTTCGTGAACCAGTGAGCTTGCTTTTTGGAGAATGGAGAATGTATTTGTTCCCTCTTTTGAGTTTGAATTTTGAAGTTCTTGAATGAACCTGATTTGTGGGCCTCTCAGGATTTAAATGGCTACAGTCGGGAGCCATGTAATTAATGACCAGAGCTACGGATGAAACCAGAATCTCATTTTCTGCAAAATTAATATATCATATTTCTTTTCTTTTCTTTTTTTCCCTAAAAAGGATTGTGTTACGACCGAAGCTTCAGTAAACGAAATACAACAGCAAAACAAGGTAGATGTTCTGGGAATGCAGATTATATTACTGAAATTTAAAAGAATTACAAAGCAATCTCTCAAAATGAAATGATAAACAGCCCTCTCAACACACACACTCAAAGGGAGAAACTCCCCTTGCCACAAGCCTAGCTTGTACTATATTCTCTATACCAAATACCGGAATGATTACTATTTCTCTTCTCCCTCCTCTAAAAACTATTACCCTTCTCCCTTTTTACCCGTGACTCCATCTCTTCATTGATAGGCTTGGTAGTTTGTGCGCTTCTTCTTTCTTTGGGCCTTCAAGGCTGGTCCCTTTATATCGGCTTACTGTTGAGGATAATGATTTTCCCGTAACAATACCTCTCTCCGCAGAACCAGTCTCGTTCTCAAGAATGTGACTACACATCTCTCCAACCAACATAAAAAACAATTAACTAAAAACCAAGGGTAAAAACCACGTTACCACAAATCATAAAATCAGAAAGGTGTTCATTGGCCCTCATGATTTTTATTTTAAAAACGATGATCCCAGGATTAAACTCCAACACATTCATTCCAGCAACCAAAGCTTGAATCTGCCCCAAATCTCCCTCATCTGCACTTGTGACAAAATTATAGAATACATCGATGATAATTGCTTGGGCCCACCGTACATACCGATTTTCAGGCTGGATTAAGCTAGATAACCCATAAAATTCCTCTTGGGCCATGAATTGCAGCGCCTGGTTACCACAATCCACCATTGCAGCCTGTTGGACCCACTCATTCTGCTGTGATTGATTGCTCCAGTCTTTCTCCCAACCATTGTCTGCCTTTGTCACCAACTTCTGGCTGTCCACTGGTCCAACAGTCATGGCATCCGTCTTGCAGCCCATCGGTCTCCTTCAGTCGCCCAACCTTCTCTTCCCAGCAACCTTGAACTCGCGTGTGAAGCTTTGTACATGAGGCAGACTTTATATTCCAGATCCAATATTTCACTTTGGGACATCCAAGGCAATGGTCCAATTGCATTAATTTGATCATAACCCATCCCAACCTCTTGCCAAAGATCATGAGTTGTCCACCTTCTCCATACCTCATCTTTGTATCTCTGAACCACATGCACTAATTCATTCCCAACATATTACTCTTTCAACTTTCGTTGCTGCCCAAGCTCTCTATCATCCCCCGGCAGCTCGCCGGTACCACCGCGTCATTCCGGTGATCCCCGCCATTTGCCAATGGCTGCTCGGCCCAACCCGTCCGTTCGTAATTCCTTCGCCCACCTCCAATTCATGAATCGTAAGGCGCACTGCTTTTTCCTCCTAGTTCCTTGGGCCCAATTGTCAACTTGAGTGGTAGCCAACAAGCATATCCCCCCAATTGCCTCTTTACTTAGCAGGCTCAATTCCAATGCCCAATTGTGATGTATGGGTCCATATCTGATTCTCCTTCATTTCTACTAAATTGTTATCTTCACCCATAACCCATACCCACCTCTCCTTCATTTCCATCGTTCTATGGTGAAGCCCATTCAATTGTCGTATCTGCACCAACGTCGCAACACACTCGCTACTGTTCTTCGCCGCCTTACGCCCATCATACCGCCTAATTAGTTCCTCCGCCATCACTTCCCCATTTCTGTAAATTATCCGATTCCAAGGGTTGGAGAGATCTCTAGAACAAATTAATTGGGCATCGATGGCCATGGACTGTGCAGCCTCGTATGTCACGTACGCCCCTTTTCGAGCCATCCCTTCAACCTCCGATAAGACTCCTGGATTGTGGGTTTGGCCTTTGACCTCACACCTGAGGTTAAGATCTTCCCCTTCCACCTTCAGTAAGCTTCCCAGGCTGTGAATTGGTTTGTCTCCCTCGCACTTGAGGCTCGGTTTCTATCTTCTTCACTGGAATCTCCCAAAATTGCATTGGTAGGTTCCTCTTTTGCTTCTTCTTTTTCTTCAATGTGTTCTTTTTCATTGAAGCTCCTTGTGACAGATACAATCGGCTTTTCCAACTATGCCTCCATCTTTCTCACGCTTTGTAGCATGCATTCCAAGCAACTTCGAAGGAACGTGGTTGTTTTTCCTTCCCCAATGTCTGCATCAAATCCTTATTTAAGAAATCACATGTGAGATCGGAACATCGAAGGGTAAGCCCGTAGAACCACGAGTCAGCCGCGCCCTCCACAGCCATGAACGCGAGTTGTACATGGTCCTGGCATAACGTAGCATTGACCCTGAAATAATGTTCAGCTTGTAGAAGCCATAGCCTGGGATTACTGCCGTTGAACCTCAGCATATCCCAACCAAAAGACGTCGTTGTCATGATGTATCATTAGCGTCTACCGGCCGTGTCAGACCAATTGTTACTACCAAAGCTCCAGTAACCGAAATTGATAGGCTTGGTAGTTTGTGGGCTTCTTCTTTCTTTGAGCCTTCAAGGCTGGTCCCTTTATATCTTCATTTGGGCTTGCTGTGGAGGATAATGATTTTCCCTTAATGATTCCATCATATTTTAATTTTAGAAGAATGTTTATTTTATCTGAAAAGTTACCGTTTATGTTACTAATAATCCAAATAGTGAAATTGATATATCAAAGCTGCGAAAAAAAAATTAAAGAAATCTGAATCTTTAGCATATTCGAAGGGTTACCTGATATAGTCTCTCTTGTTTGCACACATTCTCGATTTAGTCCCTCTTGTTTGCACTGACCCGATTTAGTCCTTCTAGTTTTTTAATTTGTCCCAAATCAGTCCTAACCGTTAAATATACCGTTAAAACTAACGGAAAGGACTGAATCGGGTCATTTAAAACTTAAGGGACTGAATCGGGAATTGAAGCAAATATTATGGACTGACTCGGGTCATTAAAAAGATTGTGTGGCTTAATTCTTTCAATTTTAATTATTATAGCAATTAATATGGATATATATTTATAATTTTGGTAATTTTTTGTAAAATTATTTTATTTAAATAATGATATAATATATTAAATTTTTCATAAAACCATTTTTTCACTCAAACAAACAAAAGAAAAATCAATATCATATTAACATACAAATATATTTCGATGGCTAATTTACTTATTAAATAAGATATATTTTTGATTTCATTAAATTATGTCTATCAGATGTGTCATCAATTTATAAAAAAATTATTTCATTTTTGATAAATTAAATAAATTTTGTGATAAATTAAATAATTTTTGTTATAAAGTAATTACTTTTTTTATAATTATTTAAATTACGATATAATATATTAAATTCTACATTTTTCACAAGATGATTTAAATAATTATAAAAAATATCATCAATTTATAAAAAAAAGTTATTTAATTTATCAAAAAAAATATTTTTTTAATAAATTGATGACACATCTGATAGACATAATTTAATGAAATAAAAAATTATATCTTGTTTAATAAATAAACTAATCATCAAGATATATTTTGTATATCAATATGCTATTGATTTTTCTTTTGTTTTGTTTGAGTGAAAATTGATTTTATGTAGAATTTAATATATTATATCATTATTTAAATATAATAATTTTACAAAAAATTGCCAAAATTATAAATAAAGTATCCATATTAATTACTTTAATAATTTAAAGAATTAAGTCACCCAATCTTTTTAAATGACCCGAATCAGTCCCTAATGTTTGCATCAATTCCTGATTCAGTCCTTTCCGTTAGTTTTAACGGTGCATTTAACGGTTAGGACTGATTTGGAACAAATTAGAAAACTAGAAGGACTAAATCGGATTAGTGCAAACAATAGGGACTAAATCGGGAGTGTATACAAACAAGATGGATCATTTCATGTATTACCCCATATTCGAATGATAACACTCTGAAGGTTATTTCGTACGTGTTGATTGAATTTAATACACAAGCAATAATAAATAAGCAATATCATTACATCGAGGCCTCCTCTGCTGAAATTACATGATGCCTGGCTTGATAGTGGTAATAGATAAGTTTGGAACAAAGGCTGCAATCGCATCAACACCATTGGTGGAACTGATATAGAATCATAGCAATTACACTGCTTTCATTCTCTCACTTGTATGTTTTGGATACGTCACCGTTTGTCATGTCGAAGAAATTGTTGCTGGAACAGGTAACCTGAAGTAAAAAGATAAGACCCATCCTCATCTGGCTCAAGCCAGAGTATAAACACATGCATACACTGAGAAATTGGAAGATCGAGAGAGAATCATGGTCGTAGTGCTATGCTGTTTATCTGGGAAGGCTTGATAATGTATTAAATATTTGTTTTGGGTTAGCTTACCATGAGTACTAACTCGTAGGAAAAGTGATTCCTAACATAGTTTTTAAGCCCTAAGGTGATAAGTTAAAAAGTTCTTATAAATGTGGTTTCTAACAATGTACATGCGGATTGACAACTAATATACTAAGTACGCAAAACGGGAACAAAACATATTGCTGATGGACTTCCAAGTAATAGTGGAAAGAGGTCCGTATCAATTGAAATGCACACGAGGTACTCAGGATACAAGAGCCATCTTATCTTTCTTGGATAAAATTGTGCATATTCCAATATGTGGTATGTTTGTTCAAGTCATTGCCTCTACACGACACGATTCCAAGACACCTTGTGTGTTATATTTTTGGGAAACTAGTGTGATTGGCCAAGATATACTGGATCAGATACCCATATCCAAACAACAGTTCTACGACCTCATGCAGCTCATGTTAAGTAAATTCATCTGACCTTAAAACATATCACCCACTTCCAATGGTGTTTCCATTTTTACTTTGTTCTCAAAATAGAATTTAAACAATACAAATGACAAGTTTGTTTTTGTCTAGAACTTGCTTACATTTCTTTGTTGTCTTCAAAATTTTTGGACAAAGAACTAGCTGGCAACATACCAAGTATGTCATGTTCCCCAGCATGAGTGAAAATGGCCTCAATTCTGTCAAGAGATGCTTCTAAGCGACCAGAATTCATGTTGAACAATGGTTCATCGGTCCCCACACCCCTGTAAATGACAAAGTTCAGCGTAGAGCTCTTCAAAGTACGCTATCTAGAAAAAATATTGTTAAACATAAATAGCTACGGATCAAAAGCACCATTAAGCCACCTATTGCATTTGAAGAATAACATTTCCATCCAGCCAATGCCCTCTTAAATATATCCAAATCAGAACAAGAGAACTTACCCAGTAAATTCTGGGAGAACATAGTCAGCCCTCCAACCAATACGGAAATCCACTCCTGGATACAAACCCAGGGATGTTTTATTTCGAATTCTCGATATACCATCTCCACCGAAACATGTAGTGAGCTTCCATTTCAATCCAGTTGCATGATGCAAAAAGCTATGGCCTACACCTACCTGCGCAAGTTCTATTCAGTTATATTTGTGCATATTGGCAAAGGAAAGGTACAGGAAAATGGAAAAATACCATATTACCGAACCTGAAGATTCAGATATTTTGTTACAGGTATCTTCTTGGAAACAAGCTGCACATCCTGTTGCAAAGGTTCCAATATTACCTTCCACATCCGTTCAGGGGCCAAAGGTTTCAAAACCAGCTTTGCATGAAAGTCGTTCAGAGGAGCATTACATAACTACAACCAAAGAAAGCACTTACACTAAATGCATCAGACTAAAAAATCCCCGTAAACAGTGAAAAAATGATAGCAGAGACAAGATTCTTAAAATGATGGAAATAAGTGACATAGCTACAGTCAAGTAATACATTCAACTGTTGCTTTGAAGTGCTCACGCCATATGGAGAAGGCACATGTGGGCATATTCTAGAAGAGTATAGATTATTCTTGGTTGTAACATACTAACAAACTATATTCCTTTTGTCTCCTTTTAATCTTGTATATACATGTACAACACACAATGATTATAATGAATTTAGTGCTGGTTCATAATCACTACATAGTCTCTTTATTATTCTACCTTGGTATCTAAAGCTATGGCAGACGCCTCGCCTCCAACACCAATCCAAATTTCTTACTTATTAATCCAGCAAACAAAATCAATGCGGTGAAACTGACCGATGATAATTATCTTATTTGGCAATTACAAGTCATATCAGGCATTAGAGAACTAGGGATTGAAGCTTTCATCAATGAAGCCTCACCCACGGCTGACTTGACTGAAACACCAAATCTACTTTATATTACTTGGTGTAGGCAAGATCAGCTTCTTTTCTCTTTGTTATTAGCATCAATGGCCGAGAGTGTTCAGGGTCAGAAGATCGGCTAGGTAACCTAGGCGCAAATTTGGTCCCCGAGTGTCACGCCCCGAGCCCGGGACTGATGACACCAGCATTGTTCCCAAATAAAAATTCGAAAACAACAAGGCTCGTAGCACAAAACTTAAACTGAACCGATCTTTATTAGATAAATTGTTTATACAGAACTGAAATCGGTTCTGTTTATTATACAACAAATTGAAATTATCACTTCTTACAATATTGCAGCGGAAACCTTACAACTTGAAACACAAAGCTTCAAATCAGCAACAGAAATTGAAATCAAACTGGTACAGTAAAATGAGGGCCAAATGAACATGAATAACATACATATATACGTACATAAATCATTCAAACGATTATTTAACAAAACATTAAACTGATACGTATACTAAACTATGCTCACCTTAGAGCCATATCTAAATCTGTTCACCTTTAAACCGCAAATTTGCTCACTCTCGAGCGATAATAGAATATATCTCAAAATCATCATCTCATGAATAATTCAGCACATTAAGTCCTTAATTTCCTCATGGTACTGATATCATTTCTCAGGAAATTACCCTCCTAGAGATAAGGTCAAAGCATTGGTTCACCCCCCGAATCAAGGGTCTGGCAAATCTAGAACAACGGTTAACCACCGTATCAGGTCATAAAACGGTTAACCACCGCATCAGGGTCAAAGTTCGGAATTCCTACCACTTGGATTTCGAACTTATTGCGCTCAAAACATAATCATCATATCATAGTTAAATCATATTTTTTTCATGTTCAGCTGGATCTTTAAAGCATATATACATTTTTCGAAACGAAAGAACAATCTAACAAAAGCCCACTACAGTAATTTTCAGAAGTTGCGTGCACTGATTTGGGTTGGACAAGTCACAAAAATTCTTCTTTTTCTCCTAAATAATTGCTAGAATTATAGGAGAGTGCAAAGCTGATGGGTTTCTAATTATTTTGAGTGTACGTATTGCACAAAATATTACTTGGTATTTATAGAAGAGTTTCATTGGTTGTCATTTCTTAGATATATGACATCTCCCGACATTGAATTAAATATGGCTGTTGCATTCATATTCATTTGCTTCCTATTGTTTCAATTCAATAATTGATTGGTTGACTAAGTATTTTCCTTAGAGCTGATTGATAGGTAGAACTGATGGAATCTACACCTGTAGAGCTGATTTCATAGGTAGAGTTGATTGACAAGTAGAGCTGATGGAATCTGCATAGGTAGAGTTGATTGACAAGTAGAGCTGATGGAATCTGCATAGGTAGAGCTGATTGATTCTATAAGGACTGATGCAAACACCGAACTCATGGCATTAGTCATCGACTTTCTTGTCCACACACTTCAGAGCAAAATGGTGTTGTCGAACGCAAAGATGTCTCTGCCTCCTTGCACACGCTCATATGCCATTATCATTATGGGAATGATGCATTTTGTACTGCGTGTTTCTTATTAACCAACTTCCATCGATGTATTCCGCTTCCCATGTTCCTATCACAAAGTTATTTCATACTCGACCTGATTATTCATTTCTTAACATCTTTGGCTGATTTTGTTTCCCTTATCTTCGAGTCTATAGCTCTCACAAGTTTGATTTTCGTTCCAAACCATGTGTTTCCTCGGCTACAGATCTAACCACAAAGGATATAGATGCTTAGCTAATGATGGCCGCATTTATGTCTCACTACATGTCAAATTTGATGAATCTGTTTTTCTCCGTTTCTTCATCAAAATCCTCTCCTCCATTCATTGTTGCCTCTCCTATCAACATAGTGCCCTTATTTCTTCTCCATTTATAGTTCCAAGTCAATTGCCGTGTTTGAATCTCTCGCCACATACTGCTCATAATACACTTTCCTTTAGTTCACCAAATCACTCTCTCTTTGCCTGTTCATCACCCTCTTAGTCCCTCTGCTTCATCCCCTGCCACTCCAGGACAACCTGATTCTCTTCCTCTAAACACTCATCCTATGATTACTCGGGCCAAGGACGACATTTTCAAACCAAAGGCATACCACACCAATGGGTCTTCTATCACTGAACCACTAAATGTTCATGAGGCCTTATCTATTCCAGAATGGCGTGGTGCCATGCTTGAAGAATATAATGCCTTAATCCGTAACAATACATGGTCCTTAGTTCCTATCTCCGAACACACTCCAGTTGTCGGGTGTAAATGGGTGTTTAAGGTCAAAACTAATTCTGATGGATCTGTAGCTCGTTCTAAAGCCGTCTTGTGGCAAAGGGTTATTCACAAACTGCATGATCTGATTTCTCCGAGACTTTTGGTCCTCAAACCTAGAGTTGTGCTCACTATCGCATTAACAAATCAATGGTCAACTAGACGTAAACAACGATTTTCTCAATGGCACTCTCACAGAAGTGATCCACATGCAACAGCCTCCGGATTTTGAGCAAAGTAAGGGAGATACACCTATGATTTGTCGCCTGAACAAAGCCATTTATGGCCTCAAACAAGCCCCTCATGCTTGGTTTGACAAGAACCAAACAGCTCTGCAGCGCATGGCTGCCTCAAAATCTAATGCTTCGATTTTGTTAAAATTCACAAGAGCTCTATGATTTATGCTCTTACTTACGTAGATGATATCATCGTAACAAGGAATGATGTTACTCATATTAATGATCTCATTTCCAGGTTAAATTCTCGGGTTTTTTTTAAGAAAGCCTTTACCAACGCCAATGATTACTAGGCTCAAGTTGTCTGCTAAAGAGTGTGATCCATTCCTTGATGCGACTCTTTATCGCAGCACGGTTGATGCACTTCAGTATTTAACCATCACGAGGCCCGACATTGCATATAGCGTGAACAAAGCATGTCAATTTATGCAAAGTCCTCTTAACTTGCATTGCAAGGTTGTCAAACTGAGTACTTCGCTATCTCAATGGCACTATACACTATGGTCTTCAGCTTCATGCGAGCTCTCGACTTTCTCAATCAGCAGATTGGGGAAATGATCAACATGATCGTCGCTCTACGTCCAGATTCTGTTGGTTTCTGGGAAGTTCTCCCATCTCTTGGAATGCAAAGAAACAATCCGTTGTTTCGAGATCAAGTACCGAGGCTAAATATCGAAGCTTCGCAAATGCTGCTATAGATTTGATTTGGCTTCATGTTTCTACTAGATAGGGGTGGGCATTGGGTCGGTTTGTTCGGGTTCGGGATTTTCGGGTCGGGAACCCGAAATTTCGAGTAGCATTTTTGACTTCCCGAACCCGAAAAAAAATATAATATCTGACTATTCGGTACCCGAACTTTTCGGGTAGTGTTGGGTACCCGACTTCGGGTACCCGAAATTTAATGGAAAAAACAGCAACAATTCGGATGGAAAAATAGCAACAATTCATCACTGCAACAATTCAATAATTTTAGTGAAAAAAAGCAACATTTTCTGATGGAAAAACAGCAACTTAGAACGAAGTACCACACCAAAGTAAACAACATGGAAAAGTCGAGCATATCAACAACAATTACAACAGTGGAAACGGAACATACAAACACTGAAACACACAAATGAACAATGCAAACCCATTGCGCTTTCTGGAAAACCCAGCGGCACCATCACACAATAAAATGCACAGACTTTCATTAACTTCACCAAAATTGCACAAACTTAAATTTATCCAGCAAAAAAGTAGAATAACCAAAAAAGCAAAAAAAAAACAGTGAGTTGGTGGCGGCGAGACGAGTCGGACGAGGGCTTTAACTTTTGATCTAGGGTCGGCGGTGGCTTGTGGCGGCGAGACGAGTCGGACAACGTGAGCTGTGAGAGTGATTTTAGATTTAGGTTTTGAAATGGAAATATTGATTGAGGGCGTCCAAATGCCGATAGATTTATTCAATCCACATGGGTCAAAATGTCAGGTACCCGAACACGATCGGATAACATATTAAATACCTGACACCAACCTGACAAAAAAGATTTCGGGTTCGGGTTTACCGAACCCAAATTTTTTAAAAATAAAACCCGATCGATCGGGTGCCGAATACCCGATAACCGATGTCCAACCCTACTACTAGAGATACACCAATATTGTGGTGTGACAATATGAGTACCATTTCACTCGGTATAAATCCTGTCCAACGTTTCAGAATTAAACATTTTGAACTAGACTTATATTTTGTTCGTGAGAAGTTGATGTCCAAGGATATCTCCCTTCGACATGTTCCCTGGTGTGATCAAGTAGCAGAGGTGTTTACTAAACCACTGTCGGTTTTTTTAATTTAACAGATTACGATCCAAGCTTGGCGTTGTGTCTAATCCCTAACTGGGCTTCCAGGGGGAAGTCAAGTACTACATCCAACTGTTGCTTTGAAGTGCTCACGTCATATGGAGAAGGCACATGCTTGGCCTAACACATGTGGGCATATTCTAGATGAGTATAGATTATTCTTCGTTGTAACATACTAACAAACTGTAAGGACCCCACGTCCTAAACCCGTCATTAGTGCATATATCATCCCTATTAGTGCATACATTCATAACGTATTTTTACGCATTGAATTGGTTATGCATTATGGTTGCATACGTGGATTTAATTATGCATTATGATTGCATACATGGTCTTGGTTAGGGAATTCTCATTCATGCTTTAATAACAATGGCATGACGTCTACAAAATTCTCATTTTCATTCTCACAACACACAATTCCCACATAGCTCAACTAGCACAAGTATACACTTCATAATGCACTAACACGTTCTCAATTCATTATGCAATTTCCCTAAATCAAATTGCATGCAAATCATAAATTGTGAACAATCAAAAAACTCTTGTTAATTTACACATGAAAATACATGATTATTTATACAAGATTACTAACCTACTTTCCTTATCAAGATAAGGAAACAATATCATCAAGGTAAGGAAACAATATCACTAGGGATTTTAATCTATTGCTACAATATCAAAATATCATTCCAAGATTCTTTCCTATCATATAAAATCAGATCTTTCAATAATGATTTAGTTTCCAACACTCCCCCTCAAGCTGGTGAATATGCATCTTGCATTCCCAGCTTGGAAACAAGTTCCTGAAATTCAGTTCCACTGCGTCCCTTTGTGAGTACGTCTGCAAGTTGGTTGTTGGTTGAGATATATGGGGTGCATATTACTCCGCTGTCCAACTTCTCCTTTATAAAATGTCTATCTACCTCAATATGCTTTGTTCTGTCGTGCTGAACAGGGTTGTGGGCAATACTGATGGCAGATTTTTTGTCGCAGTATAATCTCATTGGTCCTTCCCATTTAATCCGAAGGTCCTCTAAAATTATCTTGATCCATAATAATTCACACACCCCTTGAGCCATTGCTCTGAATTCTGCCTCTGCACTCGATCTGGCTACTACATTCTGTTTTTTACTCCTCCAAGTAATAAGATTACCACCAAGGAAGGTGCAATAACCTGTAGTCGACCTTCGATCAGTAATTGAGCTAGCATAATCTGAATCTGTATACGCCTCAGGAACCACCCCTGTATTTCTTTTGTATAAGATTCCTTTGCCAGGATTAGCCTTTAGGTAGTGTAGTATTCTGTATACTGCTTGGAGATGAGGTTCTTTTGGACTGTGCATGAACTGAGTGACTATACTCACTGCATATGCAATATCTGGTCGTGTGTGAGCAAGGTATATGAGTTTCCCTACTAACCTTTTATACATTGATTTATCTATGGCTGGTTCTTCGCTTGCTTCCCCAAGCTTGTGATTCTGATCAATTGGGGTGATAGCTGGTTTGCACGCAGATTTTCCCGTCTCATTCAAGAGATCTGTTACATATTTTTGTTGGGAAATAAATATATCTTCCTTTGAGTGAGCTACTTCGATTCCCAGAAAATATTTCAGTCTTCCAAGCTCTTTTATCTCAAACTCTTTGACCAGACAGTCTCTCAATGTTCTCTTTTCTGCTTCATCATTTCCTGTCAATATCATGTCGTCCACGTATACCAACAAGATAGTGACTCCCCCTGAATTCGAATGCTTTATGAAGAGAGTATGATCTCCTTGGCTTTGTTTGTATCCATTGTCAAGCATTACTTTCGTCAATCTCCCAAACCAGGCCCTTGGTGACTGCTTAAGCCCATAAAGAGCCTTTTTTAATTTGCATACCTTGTTATTTGTCAATCTTCCATTGAATCCTGGAGGAATATCCATGTATATTTCTTCCTCTAGATCACCATGAAGGAACGCATTTTTTACATCCAATTGTTCGAAATGCCAATTGAAGTTGGTTGCAAGTGATAGTAAGATCCTGATTGTATTCATTTTTGCTACTGGAGCAAATGTCTCTTGATAGTCAACCCCATAGGTCTGTGTGTACCCTTTTGCTACAAGCCTGGCTTTGTATCGTTCAAGAGATCCATCATACCTGTATTTCAATGTATATACCCATTTGCATCCTACTGCTTTCTTTCCAGGTGGAAGATCAACAATTTTCCAAGTTTGATTCTTTTTCAAAGCCTGCATTTCTTCTTTCATAGCATTTCTCCAATCCTCATTAGATAATGCTTCAGATAAGGTATTAGGAATATGAGTGCTATTCAAGCTGACCAGGAAACTTTTGTGTGATGGTGAGAAATTTTTAAAGGACACATGCTTTGCTAATGGATATAAAGGATGTTTAGTGCATTCTCGTGTACCTTTTCGGGTGGCAATGGGAGCATCTTCAGTCGCAGGATCAGGGGTTGAGTCTTGGACTTGCACTGGATTAGGATGTCGTCTGGAATACACCTGTGAAAACACCATAGACTCACGGGATTCATGCGTTTCTAGTGGAAACTGTGGTTCGGCTGGTGGCAGTGGTTCAGCTGGCAGCTGGGCTCGCGCTGGTGTATTGGTTTCAGAATCTGGAAGTGTATTGTTTTTAGAATGTGGACATTCATTTGGAGAGAGTGGTTGGTCTGGACATGCATTTGGAGAGAGTGGTTGGTCTGGACATGCATTTGGAGAGAGTGGTAAGTCACCTATAGGTTCCACCAAGGTTCCCTTATCTTCTCCTAGAGACTCCCCCTGAAGATAAGGTCGGGTGAAGTATGGCCGGTCTTCCTGAAAGGTGACATCGATGGAAATGAAGAATTTCTTTGTGGGAGGATGAAATCACTTGTAGCCTTTTTGGGTAGGGGAGTAACCGATGAAGATGCTTTTAATAGCTCGAGGATCCAACTTTCCTCTATGATGATTGTGAATATGTACGAAGGCAATGCAACCAAAGACTCGAGGGGTGAGTTTACCAGTGATTTTGAGTTCTGGGTAGTAACTGGAAAGTGACTGTGTTGGTGAGTGGAAACCCAACACCCGAGAGGGCAGTCGGTTTATGATGTGGGCGGCTGTGAGGAGTGCCTCGCCCCAATAGTGTTTGGGAACATGGTGATGAAAGAGTAGGGCCCGAGTAGTAGCCAGTAAATGCCCATTTTTCCTCTCGGCCACCCCATTTTGTTGTGGTGTGTGAACACAAGATGATTCATGGATAATCCCCTGCTGTCGAAAAAATTGTGATAGAGTTTGATTAAAATAATCTTTTGCATTGTCAGTGCGAAATCTTTTAATTTTAACTCCAAATTGGTTGTGGATCATATTATGAAAGGATTGTAGGACACTTCCCACCTCTGATTTTTGTTTAAGGAGAAAAATCCAAGACATTCTAGTGCAATCATCAATAAACGAGACAAACCATCGTGAACCAGATAAGTTTGGGACCGTGGATGGACCCCAAACATCACTATGTATCAAGTAGAATGGAATTGAACTACGTTTATTAATGAGAGGAAAAGTGACACGTTTATGTTTTGCCAATTCACAAACATCACAGAGAAAATCATCTGTATTAATTCCAGAAAACATAGAAGGAAACATAGTTTTCAAAATGTCAAATGATGGATGCCCTAAACGAAAATGAAAAAGCCAAATAGTATCTTTATTCGAAGATGAAAGGAGAGATAAAGCTGATTTATTGATGGTGGAGGCTGCTGGAACATCAAAATAGTAGAGACCACCCTTTTCCTTAGCAAGTCCAATCTTCTTCCCCGAAACCTGGTCCTGAAAAACACATTGAGATGGAAAGAAAACAACGTTACAGTTCAGGTCATGAGTTAGTTTATGTATGGAAATAAGGTTTGTGGATAATTTAGGGACATGTAAGACATTATGCAGGACTATGGTGGGACTAATTTTGATGTTGCCAAGGCCAGCGACGGTGAGAAGTGTACCATCAGCCACTGTGATTTTCCTATTACTTGGGCAAGGGGTGTAGGTGAAAAAATGTGAAGGAGAATTGGTCATATGGTCAGTAGCACCAGAATCAATCACCCATAAATCCCTAAAAACATTATCTGAGACATGTAATCCATAAGAGTAAGGGGACTTACCTGAAAGAGCAAGAGAGCAAGCGGCAGTGGGTTTGTCCAGTGAGTTAACAAGGTCCGCAACTTCTCGATTTCATCCTTGTTGAAATCAATCTGATTGTGGATTTTCTGTTGCTGCGAGGTTTCACTGGATGTGTGACATAGATAAGCTTGACCCTTAGGCTTGGATTGGTCGCTTCTACGCCCCCACTCTTGGCTAGGTGGCTTTCGATGTAGTTTCCAGCACTTTTCCCTTGTATGTCTAGCCTTCTTACAGTAGGTGCAGTAAAGAGCATCCTTGTTGTCTCGTCCACGTCCATCAGATCGCGATGGCTCAGGGGAACCATTCGCTGGCAGCGATGGGGTAGGGTAATGATGTGTGACATAGATAAGCTTGACCCTTAGGCTTGGATTGGTCGCTTCTACGCCCCCACTCTTGGCTAGGTGGCTTTCGATGTAGTTTCCAGCACTTTTCCCTTGTATGTCTAGCCTTCTTACAGTAGGTGCAGTAAAGAGCATCCTTGTTGTCTCGTCCACGTCCATCAGATCGCGATGGCTCAGGGGAACCATTCCCTGGCAGCGATGGGGTAGGGTAATCCCGTTTTGTCACCATAGCAGACCCTTCAACATGTTGTGGGTCAAGCATAACTCCTCTACGGCTTTCTTCTGCACGTATTAAGGATATAGTTTCATTCAAAGATGGTATCTCATCCTTTCCAAGAATCTGGACTCGTATTTGATCAAACTCAGCATTGAGGCCTGCAAGGAAGTCGTAAACCCGATCCCTTGCAATGAAATCCTTCAGAAGAGCGGCGTCAGAGGAACACTTCATCTCAATGCAACGGTAATGGTCCAATTCTTGCCACAGATTTTGCAGAGTGTTTGCATATTCAGTGACAGATTTGATGCCCTGTTTTGTTGCGCCTGTTTTGGTCTTGATCTCATAAATCTGTGCTGTATCACGGGCTTTAGAGTATGTCTGTCGAATAGCATCCCAGATTTCTTTGGATGTGGACAAGAACATGCATGTGTCGCTGATCTCAGGGCTCATCGCACTCCATAACCAGGACATGATCATGGAGTCCGCTTCATCCCACACACTGAACTTAGCGTCAGTTTCTGGTGGTCCTGTGCCAAAGGAGATGACTCAGTTTTCCCTTGCCTTTCAAATATGTGCGGACAACTTGGGACCATTTAAGATAATTTGGCCCTGTTAGTCGATGAAGTGGCTGGATGTTTTGGAGATCACCGACCGATGGTGTAGGTGCAGTAGTCTCCGAAGTGGAATCAGAAGAAACCGTGGATGACATATTGTATTTCGTGGGTTGTGTGAAATCCAATCGGAGAGAAAAAAAAAAAAAATTTATGCAGCGATGAAGGCCGAAGGAATTTTATCGGCGATGAAGGCCGAGAAAAAGATTTCCGCGATGAAGGCAGGAAAAAAAAAACAATGAATGCTAGGAACGATATTTTGGCTCTGATACCATGTGATCAATCAAAAAACTCTTATTAATTTACACATGAAAATACATGATTATTTATACAAGATTACTAACCTACTTTCCTTATCAAGATAAGGAAACAATATCATCAAGGTAAGGAAACAATATCACTAGGGATTTTAATCTATTGCTACAATATCAAAATATCATTCCAAGATTCTTTCCTATCATATAAAATCAAATCTTTCAATAATGATTTAGTTTCCAACATAAATGAAAAGAGAAATCTCACAATCCTTATACAAACCATGTACACATATTAGAATGTCCACATACGAGCATTGAATAAGTAAATGTATTTCTATTTG
The DNA here is from genome assembly GCA_907163345.1 of Haberlea rhodopensis. NCBI lineage: Eukaryota > Viridiplantae > Streptophyta > Magnoliopsida > Lamiales > Gesneriaceae > Haberlea > Haberlea rhodopensis. The sequence continues at coordinate 1,033,096 of CAJQUN010000204.1, read as the reverse complement.
TATAACATGTTACCCTACACCAATATTGGTACATCTGTCCTGGGAGCATTCCCATTCAACAACACAAACTCATCTACAGAGCCAATGTTGTACATGTTCAACCTGTTTCAACAGAAACAGCCCCAACACGGGGTGAGCGTACCAATAGCACAATCTCAATATCGTCAAATACACAATTCTATAATTTACAGAAAATAAGACTGCAAATTTAGATAATACTCCATGTGTGTGCCATAACCATATGGGATCTCCCCTGTTGTTCCTGTACTCTCAAAATATCCAAGATCGTCAATTCCAAAATCAATCATAACTAAATCATTACAATAATGATTTACAGAAATCGAATGCATCTCAATCAACAATTTCATAATTATAACTCATCGTATCACATCGCTCGCTCAACAGCAGAGGCGGCACTCTAACCTCTCGCACGCTCAACAGCGGCGGTATCATAGACGTTGCTCGATCAACAGTGGCATCACCATAATTCATAACACATACCAATTTATCGCAACAATAATATATTATTCATTAACCATGACAATAATATCTCTAACTATATTCGTACGTCATACTACCTTATAGTCCAATCGCAAGAGCCACTCATTGCTTTGCCATGAGATCCGGTGAATTATTCGTTATACGATCAATGATTCACAATTAATCATATGTACGCAATCACAATACTCAACCTCCATAAATATCGTCCTAACACGACGATTTAATACCGAAACGACTCGGGCAAAGCATACGTCGACATTTCAACAACAAAATAATTTTCAACAATTTTGGCCTGGCGATCGATCGCCAGCCTCCCAAAATCGGGACCAAGTTTCGACCCTCGGTGATCGATCGCCATGGTCCTCGAGATCGATCGCGAGACCCCGCGATCGATCGGTCGATACGTCGTGCTCGATCGGCAACACTGTACTTCGTCACCCAAAATCCAGCGATACGTCGCGATCGATCGGCGCTAGTGCCGCAATCAATCGCGACCTGCGATTTTCCAAAATGTTTTTGCATCAATGGTGTTTTTCGAATCCAAACCCAAATCGAACACCCCGAACACCCATAATACTTCAAAACCTTCATTACAACACACAAAAACACTAAATACATCAATTTAACAATTTCTCCAAAAACCCCCAAAACAAACCATAACCAAACTTCACAAAACTAATATCAAAACGAAGATAATCGAGGGGTGAAGGAGTTACCTAACAATCTTTGAAATATTTGGCTCCAAAATCGAGCCTGGCTCGACTTTTTCTCCATGGGAGAAAGAGGATAAAGATGGGGGAGGAGAGAGGCGGTGAAGTGGAGAATGATTGAACACCGAGTCCACTTGGTATATATAGTACCATGGCTCTAAAAACCCGAGTTTTAAATACCCGCACCAAAACTCTTTAATAACCATGCGTGTTCAATAATTATCTCACACTCACTCAATTACATCACAAACCTTAATCTAAAGCTCCCATACTCCAAATCCCACTACCAACACAATTCCAAGGTTTAACATGTCAATGAGGATAAAATCTCAAACCTTGACTCCAACAATTTCAACAGCGGATAATAATCCTCTAAAACCTCAATTCGGTAATTATCATCATTACCACGATTAATCTCCGGATATCACACAAACTATATTACTTGTGTCTCCTTTTATTCTTGTATATAATACATGTACAACACACAACGATGATAATGAAATTAATGTTGGTTCATCTTCATTACGAAGTCTCTTTATTATTCTATATGCAACAAATTAGTGGAACCGAAAGTCCACATTTAGATCCTTCAAGTCAAAGTAGAGATTACAAGGAAAAAAAAGGATGGGACAGCAGTGGAGTTCACTTGCAGTCCAGTTGATAAAGGAAAAATTTACTAACAACATGTTCTATCTAGGGTAGACCTAGTAAACTAAATTTGACGAAATAAGATTATGCTGCACAAAATTTCCTAGTATACTATTATACACGTCACGAAAAATGTTTGTAGAAGCGATCTTCAGTTTTCATTGTCAGTGAGCTCTCTGAGAGGCATGTGCCTGATGTACTCACAAATGCATAATGACAAACAAGATTAACATTCCTAAAAGGTTGGAACCCGAAAAAGTTGTACAAAAAATGAATGATAGAGTTGGATTTTTGTGTTCGACTTGCATGAGAATTAATGAGGTAAGGGGGAGATACTGTTCAAGTGATATCACAATTCTCCATTTTCAGTATGTAACATTATTCTTTAAAATGCAATCTTCTCGTACTTGATGAATTAAAGCAGCAATTACACCACCTTCTTGACAACCTTTGAATAAATGGCCAATCTAAGCATACTACGACACAATTTATCCCGCAACCAAACAATAAAATACTGTCAAAACAGAGCATTGCTCCCAAAGAACACACGGTGTCACAACCCTAGGCTCATTTCGTGGCCCAACTCCAGGAGTTAGTTTGTTTCAATGTAGCCTTACGAAAAAAAGCCCAACTGTGCAAATGGTTGAATGTTCGTGCCCATATTTTGAGTTTCTTCTCTATGCTCTCATTTTCTCTCGAGTAGTTGAGCATCCTCGAATTGCTTAAAAGTTATTGTAGACTCCCTTGTTCTCTGACATAGCCTTTCAATTTCACTGATTTTAAATAATTAACATGTTTCCAGATGCGCAAGCGCAGTTCTGCCATTAATCAAAGTTCCAATCAGGGAGACAAGAATTTAGTCGAGGGGGGCAATGGGAGTGGCGATGATTGGACGCATTTTTTTCAGGGCAAAATTATATTTTCTGAAAAATTACATGAATTGTTTTTTCAATTGCCCACCTCACAGTATCCAGGTACCCCTATTGTTCCAACATCAAAAAATACTAGAAGATAAACTCTTCAATCTAATAATCCAGTTGTAATGTCTATATTCATCGAAGGATAACAACTACTCAAAAAAGATTAATCCATAAAGTTTCTATATCTCAAAATCATATCTATTTCTCAGCTCTATCCATATATAACAGCTACAACATTTTTAGATATAACAGGTATGGAATCTCAACAATTTACATCGCCACAGCAATATGTAGAAGTCGACGAAAAATACCTCTAAGTTAACTCCAACACGAAACCCCTGATTTTCTCTCCGGAACTTGAAGAAAATCTCCGACGGCAACAAATTAATGTTGTACAGGTCTTCCCATGATTTGGGTTCTTCTCCATTCGTAGTCCCCTCCATTTACCTACATAAAAAAATAGTTACAAAAAGTCATTCGCAAGTCCATCCAAAATCGATTATGGAAGCTCAAAGAAATCAACACGAATTGTAAGATTTGATTTTTTGGGTACATAAGGTTTTAAAAGCAATACTTTTATCGGTTGTACGAGAAGAATTTGTCGCGGTCTTTGTGTTCATGTAAGACTGGGAAGATACTATGGCTCTGCTCTTCGGATTCCAACAAATACATCTTTAAAAATATCAAGTTCTTTGAAAAAAAAATTTAAAAAATAGAGGGATTATAAAAAAGAAATTAACCTTTTAATTATGTTAAATTCCAAGCTTCTTAATTCAAAATAAATTAATTAATCTTTTTTACATTATTTTACATGAACACAAACATAATTATAAGACTATAGTTTGACAAAATATTATATATAGTTATGCACTAATTCATATTAAAATTAATAATTTCAATAAAACATTATTAATATAAATTTTATATCACAAATTTATACAAAAATAACTATTATAAACAAATCAGTGATATACAAATTTCTTTTCAAACTCCTAAATTAATGGATTTTTACTCTAAATGTGATATATTGATATAAATTACTAATTTGAAATGTCAAAGTGAAAATTTTGATTTGGTACTATCATTATATTAAATATATTAAACTTCAAAAATAAAATTAGATTTTAAAAAAAATCATCCTATTGAAAATATTAATAATAAATTTAATAATCGTAATAAACTTACATACGCTATAGAAAATTTATAGAGGAAATTCTAATTAAGTGCACGTTTATAAAATATTTTTCAACTAAGTCCTGGATAAAATCATCTTTGCATATACATCCACTTTTCTAGAAACTTTTCAAAACTCATGTTCTCTAACAAGTCTTTTATTATCCCTAAAATACCTTTTTCCCCGAAAAAAATAGGTCTGGAACCAATGGAATATCGTGGAACTACATTATACACATTGTATGTCTAAGTTAGGGGAAAACAAAACGTAAGTTCTTGTGATATATATTTTCTACCGCGAGACTCAAGTGGTGCACGTGAGTTCACTGTGCCCATACAATCTAGTGGTGCACTTGAGATCAGGGCACCACATCACTCTATCAGTGCACACAACAGACGTGCACAAATAGACTCAGGAAGTTCATGTGGTGCAACAAAACAAGATTGTAGCTCATCCACAAGATATGATTCAGACCATCGACAAAGTAACGTTAAAGGCAAGGAGAAGTTGATGTTATGTTCTGGCTGATCATTAATTATTAGTATGGTGGGTCAAGAATTTAGAGGTTGCATAGAAGAGTTTTTGGGGTGAATTGAGTAAATATTTGGTGGAGATTGAATTTAATTTCAAGTATGTAAAAAACAAAGAGGATATGATAGTTGTCGAGTGTGCTAGGATGCATGTTAATGTTTGTGGTTGGTTTATGATTCACGTATAGTGGGTCTTTACACATAAATAAATTGAACAACATGTACACTTGTGGGCTAGGGTCATGAAAGACAATTAAAAAAGGATAAGTTCAAATTCAATATCTGAAATTATTCGTGAACGAGTCAGTGCCAACTCAACTTTTTTTCCTATGTCTGTAATAGAGTTAATGAAAAGATTATGGCTTGGACATAGCAAGGCATGGAGAAATGTGAAGAATGCTATGTCTGTTGCTTTTGGAAATTATGATGAATCTTTCCAGGAATTGAAGTGGTATGTTGATGCGCCGAAAACGATTACCGTTGGAAGTTTTATAGAGCTTAAAGTTGATGACACTAACAGATTCTCTCATTTGTTCGTGTCATTTCGTGCTTGTATCGATGGTTTTTAAATTCCGTCGGCCAATGTTAATTATTGATGGAACCTTTTGAAAACATATTTCAAGGGCACACTCGTGTGTCAAGATGTCTTCTGATTGCTGTTTCGAAGTGTTTTCATATCCTTCAGTTACCGTGTGCCTTGATATTCGTACATGTAACTGCTACAAGTTGCAGCTTGATGGATTCCCGTGTCCCCATATAGTTGCAGTTTTAGGATGAATAAGATCCTAATTGTTGAAGTAGTTGATGTTTATTTCTATATTACTACCTATAGGAGTTGCGACGGATGTGTTATTTTGCCGATTCGAGGATGTTCAAGGGCTGATTTTAAGGGTTTGGCCATCCTTGAATGATAATAAATTACAATTGAGATCGAGAGATAAAATTGGAATTCGATATAGTGATTTATGCCGTGGATTTCAGACTGAGATCGAGAGATGAAGTCAAATACACGTGTGATAGCTATAGATATCTAGTAATCGAAGGCTAGAAGTTTTCATAGATCGATTTGCAATATTAATTGTTCAATAAGGGTACGGGAGTGGCTTATTGTTACATTAGTATTAGATTTGTTATAGCCGGACCAAGGTATAGCAAGTGAATTAGGAAAACTCGTCACCTTAGATTATTTGAATTAATTCTTAACTAATAGGCGAATTGTGGGGGATTGCATAGGGGAACCGAAAGTCTTGATAATTGTCTCTATTGATTTCATTCTCATTCTCCATTTGTTTGGATTTATTATTGAATTAATTAGTTAAATTAGTTATAACCAATTTTCGTAGGCTAAATATAGTTAAACTAGTGGAGTTTGGTAATTATTTACTAGTCCTCGTGGGATCGACAATCCGTACTTTTTATATCATATACTAAAACTTGACACCGTGCACTTGCGGTAGAATCGCTACACTGAGAAATAACTGTTTAAAATAAAAGCGATCAAGTTTTTGGCGCCGTTGCCGGGGACTAGTTTTAATAATATCAAACGAGATTAGTTGACTGTAGTTTACTCATTTATTTATTTATTTTTATTTTATTTTTGGTCTTTGTTTTGTTTGTCTTGTGAGGTACTTGGACATGCTACATCAACAAACATCCACAAGATTTGCCCAACAACCTTCCGAGCAGTTCTACGCAGCGTGGGAGAGATTCAACAATTTGGCAAGCACATATCGATATAATGACTTTCCACAGTGGTTTGCATGCGGACACACGAGGATGGATATTCAACGGAGCTTTGGCAACTGGTAGTCTTGTGGTTGATAGAGATGAAGACAGTGTTTTGCACTTGTTTAATGAGATGGCGAACTTTGACTACCAGTGGCATTGGAATCCTTCACTCCAGGGTTGGAGCCACGAATACCAACCAAAGCCGCACCACCCTCATTTTACAGACCTACCACTTGAACATCAGGGAGAGACGAGTGACAGTTCTACGGAAGTCAGTGCTCATTTAGAGGATACGTTACTCAGGTTTATGGCATCATGTGAGACAAAGATTGAAAGTCAGACCAACTCAATGCGTTGTCTGGAGAAGCAAATGGCGAGCCTCATGGAAACATTATCAGGAAGATGCCAAGAGGATGAGACGATACCTACTATAGAAGAGGAGACGAATCAAGTTGGGTTTCATGACGATGATCACTCAACCAACCAAGTTTGGGGGAGTGATCCTACTAGTGTTGAAGATTCAAGGGAATGCGAGCCTCTTACAGAAATTGAGCTTACATTGGCGGAATTATCCGAGGAATTCCAAAAGGAAGATGAGTCAAGTATGATGTTGGAGAATGAAGAGACTTTCGAGGATTCCGATTTGAGCCCATCGATGGAGACATGCTCTATGCCATATGTGGATCCGTATTTTCCATCGATGCCAACTTCACCGCACTACATCCTCCAAGATATGAAGCCAAGTCAAGAATCATCGTCCCATGCCTACCATTTCATGAAGAAAGTTGTTGGAGCAACGAGCTTACACTGTTATAATCTTGCCAAGCTTGAGGGCATACTGAATGAAGACCCATTCGTGGTATCATACGATACTTACTATGGGCGGCAGCCGCTCTTTGATGGTTGCTTCTGATGGTCAAGCCGACGACTAGAAATCAGCGCTTCTTGGGAGGCAACCCAATCGTATCCTTTTGCTATTTAATTTTGTTTATTTTTAGTTTTTGCATTTAGTTTGTTTATCTCTCGTGTTGACTATTTTATTTGTGTTCTTCTCTTGCTAGGTACTCAGTTGGAGCAATGAACCCTACAATAGTGGAGCTTTCAAAGGCCGACCTTCCTCAACCCTCATGCAAGCGTCTTGATCAGGGGAGTTTACTTTTTCCCTTTTGATTCTTTTAAACATTGAGGACAATATTTGATTTAAGTTTGGGGGAGTGGCTTGCATGTTTACTTGTTTATCCACATGTTGTGTGCTTAGTTGACATTTGAATCGTCCGATTATTATGACCTAATTTTTATTTTATTTTATGAGTTCAATTAGTAAGATAAGAATAAATCATAGTAGTGGTCTCTATTCCATGATGATACTAGTCTCACTTTGCATGCCAACTTGAGTTTTGATGATTGTAAAACTTGTTTGTGAATATCTTGTTTTAAGTAGTATGTCAAAGATGAAGAATATTTTGAGCACATTTGAGTCATAATCTTGTGAATTGCACTTGTAGTAGTGAAAACTTTTGTGAACTTGATGAATTGTTTTTTAGCATCTTAGAGTACCTTAGAAACTATTTGATGATGACACTTTAAGGCGAAATTTTATAGTTATGAACTTGACTTGGAAATGATTTAGACGATCTTTGGACCGTTTGTGCCTTTTAAGCTTACCATGTTTACATCAATCTATAGTATCCCAATTTGAGCCTAATTGAAAAGGAATGGAGTATGTTTAACATACTATTAGCCCCCATTCAACATTTTTTTGGCAACTCATTATACCCACCTTTATGAGCTTAAATTGAAAAGAATTATCCTTACCAAAAGGGAGTATAATGATTCTCATTAGATGCACATGAATTGCTACATTTGGATGAGCTTATTATTGAAAAAAAAATATGAATGAGAAAAGAAAAAGATAGATAAAGCCTTGAAAAAAATATCTAATTAAGACCCAAAGTGGCCAAGGCTAAAAGAGAAAAAGAAGAGAAGCTAAATTTTGTACTGAACATTTCATGCTTATACTCTCTTCTTTGTGCTATCCTATCTTTTCTTTGAAGCCAACACCTAGGCCTAACTTTACAAGCTTAAAAAGACCTATTGATCCAAGTTGAGGAAGTGACTACATTAGTGGAGAAGTGTTTGAAAATAGGACTAAGGGGTGCTCAAAGATAATCTTAACTTTCATTGACAAGCATGATTGATCTATGAAAATTGCATGAAACTTGAAAGTGACAATAGCACACACGCACGTTCTAATTTGGAGACATGTTGCTTGATCTAGGAGAAAACACAACTTGTTAAACTTTCTGATTTACTCTTGTTCGTCTGTAAGTGAGATGTTTGAGCTACATGATTGACTACGAATTGGTTTATTTGAATATTTAATATTGAACTCTACTTTTTGATTTTATTTCTTGCTCGAGACGATCAAGTTTAAGTTTGGGGGAGTTGATAAGTGTGATTTTTTCACTTATTTTGATATATGATTAGAGGCGTTTTTATAGTGATTCCTGGAAAATATTACGCGTTTTGGTATATATTTGTATATTTCAGGAATCCAGGTCCAAATGCATAAAAGTGGAGAAAATAAGCTTTAATTAATGAAAAAGGACCCCCGTGCCCTTAACCCACAATTAGTGCATTAAGCCATGCATTTGGTGCATACAATCACGTGTAAAAGGGAACTATATGTAAACGTGGTACACCATACCACCTATAAAATTTCTTGCTTCATTTATTCCATTCCATGCAATATCCGATTTCCTAGATTAAGACCATTTAATACATCATGCACCCATGTAATACACTAATCACGATCTCAATTAATCTGCAATTCCCTAGTTAATTGCTCATACATATGAATGAAAGGAGAAAGGTACATGCCTTTCTATACAACCCATATACACATAATTATTGCTCACACGCGAGCATCGAATAAACCTATGTGTACGTAATGTATAAAAAGGGCATACACAATATCCAGCTCCACATGAGCTCCGGTTCCTCGATCCTGGAATCACCTCCAATCCATAGCTTGATCACAGCTCCAGAGCTACCGTTGAACCTATTTCACCTACCCCAACAGAGACAGACCCCACACGGGGTGAGCATACCAATACCACCAAACCAATAATCACAATTATATAATTCATAATTTACAATGTAAATGCCATGAATTTAAATGCTACTCCCTGGATGGCATCATCCTCATCCGGGTTCCCACTGTATTGTCCATGTTCTCAAAACAACCAAAATCATCAAATTCCAAATATCCAGTTAATCATTATACTAATTAACTATGTCCCTGATCCAATTCAATATCAATAGGGGAATAAATACATATATCCTAGATATCTAGTCAAAAGCCACATTTCCTCGCTCACTCAAAAGTAGCGGCATCAATTACCGATGTCCGCTCCATAGCGACCACATCACGATAATTGCTCGCTCCAAAGCGGCACCATACATTACATAATACCAATCAACATAACACAACCCAGTCCCGTTTCCATTAACCAATTTATGCAAGACACAATATACTAAGTATCAACTAATAACCCTTACCATTCATCTATCTCATGCACAATAATTGCAATAATATAATTAAGGTCATGCTCGTACGTTACAGGTACCTTGAGTTTCCGTAGTCCAAGCCAAACCTTGCTTGAGTTCCATGTCCTGAGAAATATGTGCTAAAACCCATAAATAACTCACAATCAAAAATAAGCATGCAATCACGTGCCCACGCACGTTCGCAACCTCAAAACCCATCGTCAATCCATGACGATTACCAAAATAATAGTCCCCCGGCTAAGCATGCATAATACCCAAAATATACCATTTTGCAAGTTCAAAAGTTAGCCAATTACTCAATCGAGTATTCCATTTTATTAAATCTTGGCTCCAACCAATCCATATTAAAAGTATAGCATTCCCATTGGAATGTAGACATTGCCCCGAAAATCGGCTATTTAAACCCCAAGTCCAAAATTCCAAGTTTTAAAATAAATAGTGAAAAAACACTATTCAGCAAGCCGCGATCGATCGCCATTTACGCGCGATCGATCGCTGTTCCTCACTGCCGGGCAGAATCAGCTCGCGATAGATTGCCATGTCTTGGCGATCGATCGCCAAGCGCCTCGCGATCGATCGCCGAGAAGTCGGGATCGATCGCCGCACTGTTTGTCTTCCTCAAATTTATAGTAGCTCGTCGCGATCGATCGGCGCTCCTCGGCGATCGATCGCGACCTGCGATATTCCGAAAAACTCGAGCTTCCATGGTGTTTTTGACACCCAACCTCAAAACCAACACCCCTAACTTCCCCAAGACCTCCAATACACCAAATAAACTCAATAAAAACTCTAAAAACAACATTTTAGATTTTAACCAAAATTCCCAAAACTCAAATCCAACCCAAAATTCAACCATTTAGCACAAAACTATAATCAAATCGAAGCTAAAGGTGAGGAGAAGAAGATTACCAACCTTTCTTCAAGTAATTGGTCTCCCAAGACAAGCAACCATCGATTTCTTTCCAAGAGAAAAACAGGGGAGGGTTTGGGGTGAGGGAGAGAGACGTGAGGGAGAGGAGAGAGGTAAATGATTCCGTATAATGAAGGAATACCGAGTCTATCTGATATATATATAGCAAAAATGCTCCAAAATAACAATACCCTCACCAATACATCATGATTCATTAAAAATCATCTGTTTTCAAAAACTCTCTCTCCAACATCAAATTCACATACCAGCCCCAACATAAAGCACACCGGACTCCAAGTCCCACCAAAAACCCAACTCATAGGTTTTCCACCAAAATGAGAATACAATCTCAACCTTTGGATCCAACGATCCCAAATGCCCGATTTAACAACCTCGGGAGACCCAAAACCGCAATTAATTCCTAATTGCTACAATTAAAAATCCTATAAGGATTATTACCACACCGGGATTAACATCATTAATCCCCGGGCATCACAATTATCCCTTACTACAAAAATTTCGTCCTCGAAATTTGCACTGGTGTACTCCACGTAACACCAAGGCTACACAAAACAAAACAAAAACCACAACCCCGATTCTGGACCACATCAGAATCGAATTATCAACTGCGAGGACATCAATCTCGCACCAAGCTCTAAAATAGGGCAAACCTCCAAAGCCAAAATAAAACCCAAAAGATAACAACATACCTCAATGCGAGTCATCCCAGAAGTCAGTCTACTACGACTGCAAATTAACCATGTCCTCCTTGGTTATGACATAGATATCTCCCCATGATATCTCCAAGATTTAGTCACCGATGTTAAACATACATCGTTACCAAAGTGACCATTAGTACGCAATAGTGTACCTGAACTACATTCGGTTCCCAATTTCCAAATCCATCTCCAACATGGGAGTAGTTGCACCACATTGCAATACGGATCGGACAACTCACAGTCATTGATAGACACCAAACACATCTCCAAAGATGTCTACATCAGTGTGTCCCAAGAAATCACATCTTGGTCCCAAACACACTATCGAGACTCCACAAGGTCTCAAGTTCCAAAAGGACATGCCAGAATAATCAATTGCATTCCCGCCATACGTGTCAACCACGACACTAAACATATCCGAATCCTGGACATCCCTCGTTTACCATAGGATTCAACAATCCTAAAACAGGGAGGCTATCGAATTAACCAGAAAGAATTTTCATGGCCTAAGATACGACAATCCCTCCTCAGGGGAAGTCAACCAACCCTCACGATCATTCACCAGAATACATCGCGCCATCGAGATTACCAAACTCAAAGTGACACAATCTCTCACTGGAGGTTCGTCAACCAAGCACACTAATCCGATACTCAACAAGTACCGAAAACGCGGGCATTCGTATCCACATACATGCCCAAGTACCAATACAGCGCATACTCAAAGCAAAAGGCTCGGGTATTTCCAATCATACCCAAAGTTCCAAAACCAACTGTTAATCCCCAGCTATTCTCACTTCGCGGAGAATAATGATTGACAGACCAACGACCAATGGTGTGATTGCCACATCGACGCCACATAAACCGACTCATTGAATCTCCCAAGGATTCCCAATCGGTAGGTACATCAATACCGCTTTCCTCATAAGGAAAATGTCATGAATTCATGATCCTCCAACCTCGAATCATCGTTCGGAAAATTGAACATATTTATACCAAAACACATCCCGGAACCAAAAATTCACAACTGGTTCAGAATAGTGCGTCAAAGCTACTATTACCAAATCGACACCCGTATACGCCACGTATACTCATACCAACAATGCTCTGTACTAATATCATAGTACTACACAATCTCGAGCATTTCCATGGAGACGTCTCCTCGAACGTCTCACCGAAAGGTAAGAAATCCTTTATTCGGTCCAACACCAGTAGGGCTTACCCCAAGTTGATTTACAATCAACCCTCAACCAATACCTCTATGACAGTACAAACCAAACCTCTCCAAGGAATAAAATCAATATAGTAGTGTCACCCCACTAACTATATCTCACAATTCCAATTGTGACTCCCGTTGCATTCCATATGCAAGGATGCTCAACCAGAGCTAACAACGACTTGTTGACACTCACGTTGGTATTCCCAACAAAATCGAGTTGTCCCGGTACAAGTCCCTCAAAACACTTGACGTATAAACGTCCCCGTGAGGTATTCACTGCCTCAATTATCACGCCACAGAGACTACAAGAGTCTACCATAAGTCCCCATCGTATCACCATACGATCCACCGAACTCAGTCCCAACGTGCAGTATAATGGCCACAACAAGCACACTATAGATACCTGGCTAGCAAAACGCTGCCTCCATAGGCTTATACCAAGCCTACCAAAGTATCATACGTTCCATCCCGGTACACCATACCGTAACATCCATTAGAGTAGTGGGTCATCACCCAATATTTCTCTAATACCAAAGCACAAAGGACATCCCGGTGTCCTTGCTCAACCACAAAGCATTCCTAATTCCGTAGGATTTATTCCACACCCTCAAGGGGGTGTGATCATGTCCACCACACGTCACATCGACAAAAGCGAGTAGTTTCCTCAACGACTACTCCTATCACCAATCACTTGGCCAAAGACCATCCCGACGAGTACACCTAAAGGTACCACTACTCGTAACATAAATACTTCAACACACGCTGCGGTATACACACATGTATAGCACATCCAGCCCTCGATCGAGCGAACTTGCTCGGCAGAAGGGTCACGTCAACTGGTGACGTAGGCACCACCTTGTGCCCAACATCGGCACCTCAAAATATACCACTAAAAACGTCTATACAATTGTATTATTTAACGCAACGATGTTACACGTACATAAAACATCCACTATGCCGTCATCTCGTGATGGTAATGCCGACACATGACATTCAATTCATCGTCAACTAGTGACGGTACATGGCAACATACAAAAACTACAACTACATCGTCAACCGTGACGATACATGCCAAAACACATAATACTCAATACAACAACGCTAACCCGTGACGGCACATGCCAAAACACATGGCATCTAAAACAATACTAAAGAAACAGTAATATACCTCCATTCCTTACTAACAAAGTAGCGGTCTACCTGTCTCCGTTGCTCAACAGCAATATGCAATTAGCAACCGTCGCTCGAGGACGGCATAATCCCGTGATGTGTACCTAGCGCCATAATCCATCGCTACAAAATTGACGGCATGATCCCTCGTCACACAGTCAGCAGAATGAGCCTTGCTATGCACATCCGGGTACGAACCATCATCAACAGAATAGTGGAATGAGACGTCGCTATATATATAATCGGCGGCAAGAACCATCGCCATGGAATCAGCGGAATGTACCATTGCTAAACACATGTCCGGCGGCATGAACCATCGCTAATAACATAGCGAAAAAGACATCGCTATACACTCACCTGGCGGAATAATCATTGCCAATAATACAGCGGCATGAACCATCGCTCGATATACCTGGCGGCATGAACCATCACCAATAATACAGCGGCAAGAACCATTGCTCGATATACCTGGCGGCATGAACCATAGCCAATAATACAGCGGCATGAACCATTGCTCGATATACCTTGCGGCATGAACCATCGCTCGATATACCTGGCGGCATGAACCATCGTCAATGACATAGCGGAAAGAGGCACCGCTATACACGCACCTGGCGGAATAACCACCGCCAATAAATAGCGGCATGAACCATCGCTTGATATCAATAATGTGGCTGTTCCGGTCTTGTTATAACAGCGGAATTTTAGGACCCCTCGCTTCGACATATAGCGGCATCATATGATATCCCTCGCTTCGACAATGACAGCGGCATGTACATCACTTCGACATGACAGCGGCAAATATCATATTACCATCGCTTCATATGACAGCGGCAAGTACCTCCCTCGCTTGAATATAACAACCACCGGAATCTTCCACTAGCTCCATATACCTGCATCAAGGTTAATACAACAGTTCACAAATCCTACTACGTCATATCGGCGGCTAATTAATATCCCTCGCTTCGACAATGACAGCGGCATGTACATCGCTTCGACATGACAACGGTAAATATTATGATCCATCGCTGATGATATGCCCTTAGTAGGACGCTAAAAGTAACACATTGTATATTCAATAACAATTGAAATCATACCACAATATCCCACTGTCTGTTGTCAACCATCCTTGTCCTTAGACAGCATATCACATTTCTCATTTCCTGATTTTCCTACAAAATCAGATCCCTTAGCACATAATACATGGAGTGCCAGACATTACCACTAATGCCATCCCATCGTATTCTACACGATTCCTGCAACCATAATGATCAGTAATACCACTTTCCATATCGTAAAAGCACATAAGCAATTAGTTGTGTCACACAACACTAATACCATCATGTAAAAATATGTGCTACCAATTCCTATCAACAAGTTCCTAGGCCCTTAACAGCCCCAAAAAGCAACCACTGCTCTGATACCACTAATGTAAGGGCCCCCGTACCCTTAACCCACAATTAGTGCATTAAGCCATGCATTTGGTGCATACAATCACGTGTAAAGGGAAACTATATGTAAACGTGGTACACCATACCACCTATAAAATTTCTTGCTTCATTTATTCCATTCCATGCAATATCCGATTTCCTAGATTAAGACCATTTAATACATCATGCACCCATGTAATACACTAATCATAATCTCAATTCATCTGCAATTCCCTAGTTAATTGCTCATACATATGAATGAAAGGAGAAAGGTCCATGCCTTTTCATACAACCCATATACACATATTTATTGCTCACACACGAGCATCGAATAAACCTATGTGTACGTAATGTATAAAAAGGGCACACACAATATCCATCTCCACATGAGCTCCGGTTCCTCGATCCTGGAATCACCTCCAATCCATAGCTTGATCACAGCTCCAGAGCTACCGTTCTACCTATTTCACCTGCCCCAACAGAGACAGCCCCCACACGGGGTGAGCATACCAATACCACCAAACCAATAATCACAATTATATAATTCATAATTTACAATGTAAATGCCATGAATTTAAATGTTACTCCCTGGATGGCATCATCCTCATCTGGATCCCACTGTATTGTCCCTGTTCTCAAAACAACCAAAATCATCAAATTCCAAATATCCGGTTAATCATTATACCAATTAACTATGTCCCTGATCCAATTCAATATCAATAGGGGAATAAATACATATATCCTAGATATCTAGTCAAAAGCCACATTTCCTCGTTCACTCAAAAGTAGGGGCATCACTTACCGATGTCCGCTCCATAGCGACCACATCACGACAATTGCTCGCTCCAAAGCGGCACCATACATTACATAATACCAATCCACATAACACAACCCATTCCCGTTTCCATTAACCAATTTATGCAAGACACAATATACTAAGTATCGACTAATAACCCTTACCATTCATCTATCTCATGCACAATAATTGCAATAATATAATTAAGGTCATGCTCGTACGTTACACGTACCTTGAGTTTCTGTAGTCCAAGCCAAACCTTACTTGAGTTTCATGTCCCGAGAAATATGTGCTAAAACTCATAAATAACTCACAATCAAAAATAAGCATGCAATCACGTGCCCACGCACATTCGCAACCTCAAAACCCATCGTCAATCCATGACGATTACCAAAATAATAGTCCCCCGGCTAAGCATGCATAATACCCAAAATATACCATTTTGCAAGTTCAAAAGTTAGCCAATTACTCAATCGAGTATTCCATTTTATTAAATCTTGGCTCCAACCAATCCATATTAAAAGTAGAGCATTCTCATTGGAATGTAGACATTGCCCCGGAAACCGGCTATTTAAACCCCAAGTCCAAAAATTCCAAGTTTTAAAATAAATAGTGAAAAAACACTATTCAGCAAGCCGCGATCGATCGCCATTTACGCGCGATCGATCGCCGTTCCTCACTGCCGGCCAGAATCAGCTCGCGATCGATCGTCATGTCTTGGCGAAGCGCCTCGCGATCGATCGCCGAGAAGTCGCAATCGATCGCCGCACTGTTTGTCTTCCTCAAATTTCCAGTAGCTCGTCGCGATCGATCGGCGCTCCTCGGCGATCGATCGCGACCTGCGATTTTCCGAAAAACTCGAGCTTCCATGGTGTTTTTGACACCCAACCTCAAAACCAACACCCCTAACTTCCCCAATACACCAAATAAACTCAATAAAAACTCTAAAAACAACATTTTAGATTTTAACCAAAATTCCCAAAACTCAAATCCAACCCAAAATTCAACCATTTAGCACAAACTATAATCAAATCGAAGCTAAAGATGAGGAGAACAAGATTACCAGCCTTTCTTCAAGTAATCGGGCTCCCAAGACGAGCAACCATCGATTTCTTTCCAAGAGGAAAAGAGGGGAAGGGTTTGGGGTGAGGGAGAGAGACGTGAGGGAGAGGAGAGAGGGAAATGATTCCGTATAATGACGGAATACCGAGTCTATCTGATATATATATATAGCAAAAATGCTCCAAAATAACAATACCCTCACCAATATATCATGATTCATTAAAAATCATCTGTTTTCAAAAACTCTATCTCCAACATCAAATTCACATACCAGCCCCAACATAAAGCACCCCGGACTCCAAGTCCCACCAAAAACCCAACTCATAGGTTTTCCACCAAAATGAGAATACAATCTCAACCTTTGGATCCAACGATCTCAAATGCCTGATTTAACAACCTCAGGAGACCCAAAACCGCAGTTAATTCCTAATTGCCACAATTAAAAATCCGTTAAGGATTATTACCACACCGGGATTAACACCATTAATCCCCGGGCATCACAGTAGTCATCCACAGAAAAAGAGAATTAGATCCAAATGTGAAAATATTAGACAGATGTGTTGTAGTCAGTATCATAAATATAGACACGATAGTAAGACTTGTAAGAAACCTATTTTACTTCTTGTAAAATGAATAAGTGCACTGTATGAGCCTACCTATGCACGTGGAATAAATGCACCAATAGACTCAACCC
This sequence comes from Haberlea rhodopensis, assembly GCA_907163345.1. Taxonomy (NCBI): domain Eukaryota; kingdom Viridiplantae; phylum Streptophyta; class Magnoliopsida; order Lamiales; family Gesneriaceae; genus Haberlea; species Haberlea rhodopensis. The sequence continues at coordinate 1,015,318 of CAJQUN010000204.1, read as the reverse complement.
GTGCATGCTTACTGTGATGCCCGGGAATTAATGATGTTAACTCCAGTATGGTAACAATCCTTAATGGATTTTATTGTGGCAACTATAAATTAATTGCGGTGTTGGAGCACCCGAGAATGTTAAATCGGGTATTTTAGGATCGTTGGATCCAATTGGTGAGATTGTACTCTCATCGTGGTGAAAAACCTTGGAATTGGGTTTTTGGTGGGATCGGGGGTCGGAGTACTTTGTACTGGGGCTGGTAATGGAAATAGAGATTGAGATGTAGTTATTGAAAACAGATGATTTTTAATGAATCACAATGTATTTGTGGAAATATTGGTATTTTGGAGTCTTGGTATTATATATACCAAGTGGACTCGATGTTTCGTCATTGCACGACATATCCTCCCTCTCTCTTCTCTCCCCCCCCTCTCCTCGCTTCGCACCATTTCCCCCCAAACCCTCTTTTCTTCCCTTGAAGAAATGGCCGGAAGTTTGGCCCGGGGACCGGATTTCTCGAAGAAAAGTTGGTAATCTCCTTCCCCTCGCCTTTACCTTCGATTTGATTGTAGTATTGTTGTTTTTGGTTAAGGTATGTGCTGGGTTTGGATTTGGAGGATTTTTGGTTAAAATCCCAAGTTTTTTAAGTTTTTATGGGTTTTAAATGGTGTATTTGAGGTGTTGAGGATGTATGGGGTGTTGGTTTTGAGTTTGGGTGTGAAAAACACCATTGAAGCTCGAAATTTTCGGAAACCCGCAGGTCACGATCGATCGCGGCTTGGCGTCGATCGATCCCGACATGTTACTGAATTTGGGAAGGCGATGAACAGTCTCGGCGATCGACCGCGAAGAATAGGCGATCGATCGCGAGGGTCTTGGCGATCGATCGCGAGGCTTGGCGATCGATCGCGGATGGCAGTGTGGTGGGGCACTGTTTGGTTTGTTTTTTTTTTTTTTGGAATTTTGGAAAATGTCGGGATTTTGGAATCGAGGTTTGAGTGGCCCACTTCCGGGGCAATGTCTATATTCCAATGAGAATGCTATACTTTTAAAATGGGTTGGTTGGAGCCAAAGTTTAATAAACGGAATTCTCGGTTGAGTTTTTGGCTATCTTTTAAACTTATAAAATGGTATATTTTGGGTATTATGCATGCTTACCCGAGGTCTTTTAAAATGGTAAATCGTCATGGACTGACGATAAGTTTGGGAGTTATGAACGTGCTTGGGCACGTGGTTGCATGCTTGTGTTTAATTGTGAGTTATTTATGTGTTAGCACATAATTCATCGGGTCGTGAGACTCAGGCGAGGTTGGACTCGAACTACGGAATTCTAAGGTACGTATGACGTACGAGCATATCTTTAATATATTATTGCAATTGTGGTGCATGATATAATATAATTTTGTTGAATTGATGGATAAAGGAAATGGAATACAGTTACATAAAATTGGTCGATAATATGAATTGTGTGGTGCCGCTATGGAGCGAGCGATATTTTGGATGTTGTCGCCATGGAGTGAACATCGGATATGAATGCCGCTGCTATTGAGCGAGCGAGGTAATGGAACCGTTGGTTAGATATCTGGAATATCTATGATTACTGGATAATGAACTAATGTGATTGTTATTGGAACTTGGAAAGGATTAGTTAATCAATGTAATGATTAACTGGCTATTAGGGATTTGATGATTTTGGTTATTTCGAGAACAGGACAGTACAGGGGATCCCGGATGAGGATTATGCCATCCATGGAGTATCTTCTGTATTCCATAGCATTTATATTTTTGTAAATTATGAATTATGTTATTGTGATTATTGGTTTAGTGGTATTGGTATGCTCACCATATGTGGGGCTGTCTCTGTTGGGACAGGTCAACAGGTTCGTGGTTGGCTTTGGAGTTGAACTCAAGCTGTGGATTGGAGGTACTTCCAGGATCGAGGTACCAGAGCTGGGAGTATGGTATTTTATACATTTCTTACACATACGTTTATTTGGTGCTCGTATGTGAGCAGTGTATATGTGTATATGGGTTGTATAAAAAGGCAAGTGCCTTTCTCTTTTCTTTTATTTGTGGCATGCAATTAATTGGGAATTGCTAGATGAATTGAGAATGTAATTAGTGCATTACAAGGGTACATGATATGTTAAATGGTTTTGGTTGGGGGGGAACCTAGAAATGACATGGAATGAAATAAATGGAGTAATGTTATTATTGGTATATTATGCTAAGTTTCCGAATTTGAGATGGTTATATGCACATGTTTACGAGATTAATACACTAATTGCGGGTTAAGGGCTCGGAGGTCCTTACATTAGTGGTATCAGAGTAGTGGTTTGCTCTTTGGGGCTGTTGAGGGCCTAGAACATGCTGATAGGAATGGGGTAGCACATATTTATGCATAATGGTAGTTGGTGTTTTGTGACACAGCTATTTGCTAATGTGCTTTTATGATATGGAATGTGGTAATGCTAACCATGGTGGTTGCAGGATCATATGGAATACGATGAGATGAGATTGATTAGAACGGTTAGCACTTGATATGAAAGTGTTTTAAGAATTTGATTTTGTAGGAAAATCAGGAAATGAGAAACATTATACGCTGTCTAAGGACAGGATTGGTGGATAACAGACAGTGGAACATTCGGGTATGATTTCCATATGATTATGAGATTTCAATTGATATTGAGCATGCAAATATATTGCAATTAGAGTCTTGCTACGGGTATATCACCAGCGATGGATCATAATATTTGCCGCTCATATGTCGAAGCGATGGTTAATGCCGCTGTCATATCATAGCGAGGGATATTATTGAGCCGCCGATATAACGTAGTAGGATTTGTGGACTATTGTGTTAACCTTGATGCAGGTGTATGGAGATATCGGTGAGATTATGCAGAATTGGCATCACCTTTTGAGTCCAAAGAGACAATGTTCATTGTACGGGGTCACTGCTTGCGCCTACGGAGCATGTGGCACGTGCATTGTACGGGGTCACCTCTTGCGACTACGGGGCATGTGGCACGTGCATTGTACGGGGTCACCTCTTGCGTCTATAGGGCATGTGGCACGTGCATGGGAGGGCCTCTCGGGCCTGCGGAAAAAGGCGATACATTTCTGATTATGCCGTTGTCGTGTCGAAGCGATGATACATGCCGCTGTCACGTCGAAGCGATGATACCACCGTCATGTCGAAGCGATGATGTCGTTGTCGTGTCGAAGTGATGATACATGCCGCTGTCACGTCGAAGCGATGATGTCGATGTCATGACGTAGTGGCGTGATCGGGAACAAAGTGCTGCATGTAATGTGAGCCACCTCTTGGGTCCGAAAGGAACAAAGTGCTACATGCATGTGAGTACCTCTTGAGTCCGCGATGATTTATGCCACTGATTATTGGCGATGGTTTATGCCGCCGGGTATTCATACGATGGTTCATTCCGCTATTCTATTGGCGATGGTTCATGCAGCCGGGTATTATATAGCGATGGCACATTCCGCTACATCTATGGCTATGCTTCATACCGCTGGATATCTATAGTAATGATCTATTCCGCTGATTTTATAGCTCGGGATTGTGCCACCTTCGAGTGATAGATGATGATTACGTATCACTGCTGGGCGAGGGCTACGGGTATGCCGCTATCTTGTTAGCGATGAGGTATGGTATATTGCTGTTTTGTTAAACATTATTATAAATGCCATGTGTTGTCATGTGCCGTCACGTGGTTGACGATGAGATCACTGATGTCATGTATTGACATATACCGTCACGAGTTGACGAGGATATTGTGAGTGTCACATATCGACACGTACCGTCACGAGTTGACGATGTTATTTTGGATGTCATGTGTTGACATGTACTGTCATGGGATGACGATGACATAGTGGATGTTCTAGGTAGACGTGTGCTGTCATTACAACGAATAATACGTTTGAGTGTACATATTTAGTTGTATGGTTTGAGTGCCGATGTTGGGCACGAGGTGGTGTCTACGTCACTAGTTGGCGAGACCGTTATGCCGAGCAGGTTTGCTCGATGGATAAATAGATGAGTTGTACAAGTGAGTGTACCGCATCATGTATTCGAGGTAAATATTTTATATTTTACGAGTAGTGGTACCTTGGGTATACTCGTTGGGATGGCTTTTGGCCAAGTGACTGGTGATAAGAGTGGTTGTTGAAAAAATCACTCACATTTATCGATGTGACGTGTGATGGACATGTCACAACCAACCATGAAGGTGTAGAATAAATCCTAATGGATTATGATTGCTCCGTGGTTGAGTAAGGACACCGGGATGTCCATTATGCTTTGGTGTTTTTGAGAAATATTGGGTGATGACCCACTACTCTAATGGTTTGTACGGTATGGCATACCGGGATGGAACGTATGGCATGTTGGTAGGTTTGGTATAAGCCTATGGGGGCAGCGAATTGCTAGCCAGGTATTGTTGCAGTGATATAGTGTGCTTGTTGTAGCCATTATACTACTCGCTGGAACCAAGTTTGGTGAATCGTATGATAATATGATGAGGATCATAATGAACTCTTGTAGTCACCTTGTGGCTTAAGGTTTGAGGCAGGAAATACCTCACGGGGACATTTATATGTCAAATGTTTTGGAAGGACTTGTACTGGGATAGCTCAGTCCTGTTGGGAGTACCAACGTGTGTGTCGACAAGTCATTTTTGGCTCGGGTTGAGCATCTTGCACATAGCATGCAATGGGGGTCACAATTGGATTGCGAGATATAGTTAGTGGGGTGGCACTACTATATTGATTTTATCTCTTGGAGAGATATGGGATGTGCTGTCATGGAGACAACTATTATTGGTTGACAGTTGATTGTGGATCAACCAGGGTAAGCCGTGCTAGTGTTGGACTAGGTGATGGCTTGATATTTTTGGCGAGACGTTCGAGGAGGCGTCTCTAGGGAGATGCTCAAGGGTTGTGGAGTACTATGGCATTAGTACAGAGCATTGTTAGATGTGTATACGTTGCGTATATGGATTTCGATTTGGTAATAGTGGCATTGATGCACTATTCTGAACCAGTTGTGTATTCGTTGGTTCCGGGATATATTCTGGTATAAAATATATCCAGTTTTCCACCTGTGGTTCGAGGTTGGAGGGTCATGGATTCATGACACTTTCCTTTTGAGGAAAGCGGTATTGATATACCTATCGATTGGGAATCTTTGGGGGAGTCAACGAGTCGGTTTGTGTGGTGTTGATCTAGGAATCACACCACTAGTCGTTGATTGTCAATCATCATTCCCCGTTGGGTGAGAATGATTGAGGATTGACAGTTGCGATTGGTACTTTTGGGTATGATTGGTGATACCCGAGTTGATTGCATTGAGTATATAGGTAGTATTGGTGCTTAGGCATGTATGCCAGTGTGTATACGAATGCCAGTATTTTCTTGGTACTCATCGAGCATCGGGTTAGTATACCTTGATGAATGAATCTCCGGTGAGAGATTGTGGCGCTTTGAGATTGGTGATCTCGATGGCACGATATATTCTGAAGAATGATCGTGAGGTATGATTGACTCCGTTGAGGAGGGATTGTTGTGTGTTGAGGCCATGGTGACTCATTTCTGACTAGTTTGCTAGCGTCCCTGTGTTAGGATCATTGAATCCTAGGGTAAACGAGGGATGGCCATATGTCGGATTTGTTAGGTGTCGTGATTGACACGTGTGGCGGGAATACAATTGATTATTTTTGCATGTCCTTTCGGGAACTTGAGACCTTGTGGAGTCTCGATGGTGTGTTTGGACCAAGATGTGATTTCTTGGAACACACGGATGTAGACATCTTTGGAGATGTGTTTCGTGTTGATCGGTGTGATCAGTGGCCGTGTTGTTGCCAATCCGTGTTGCAATGTGGTGCAACTCTTCCTTCGATGGAGATGGATTAGGAAAGCGGAAGCCGGATATGGTATAAGTACATTGTAGTGTACTGGTGGTTTATGGGTAACGATGTATGGTTAACATCGTAGGCCAAATCATAAAGATATCACCGCGGCGATATATATTGTGGAATCACGAATGATTCGTTTGATTTGCAGTTAGGGTTGGCTGACTGCTTTTGAGACGGTTAGCATTGGGGTATGCTGATGTTCTGTTGCGGTTGTAATGGTTTGGGAGGTTTATCCCATTCCGGGTTTTGGTGCGAGGTCGGTATCCTCGCGGATGGTGTGTCGTTTATGACATGTTCATGATTCGACGATGTGAATCCGTTTGGATTTTGTAATCTCGGCATTACGTGGAGTACGCCGTGCAAATTTCGAGGATGAAATTTTATTAGTGGGGGATAATTGTGATGCTTGGGAATTAATGGTGTTAACCCCGGTATGGTAACAATTCTTAATGGATTTTAATTGTGGCAATTATAAATTAATTGAGGTGTTGGAGCACCCGAGAATGTTAAATCGGGTATTTTAGGATTGTTGGATCAAATTGGTGAGATTGTATTCTCATCGTGGTGAAAAACCTTGGAATTGGGTTTTTGGTGGGATCGGGGGTCGGAGTACTTTGTACTGGGGCTGGTAATGGAAATAGAGATTGAGAGGTAGTTATTGAAAACAGATGATTTTTAGTGAATCACGATGTATTTGTGGAAGTATTGGTATTTTGGAGTCTTGGTACTATATGTACCAAGTGGGCTCGATATTTCGTTATTGCAGAAATATCCTCCCTCTCTCTTCTCTCCCCCTCTCTCCTCGCTTCCCAACCTTTTCCCCCAAACCCCTCTTTTCTTCCCTTGAAGAAATGGCCGGAAGCTTGGCCCGGGGACCGGATTTCTCGAAGAAAAGTTGGTAATCTCCTTCCCCTCGCCTTTACCTTCGTTTTGATTGTAGTATTGTTGTTTTTGGTTAAGGTATGTGTTGGGTTTGGATTTGGAGGATTTTTGATTAAAATCCAAAGTTGAGTTTTTGAAGTTTTTATGGGTTTTAAATGGTGTATTTGAGGTGTTGAGGATGTATGGGGTGTTGGTTTTGAGTTTGGGTATGAAAAACACCACTGAAGCTCGAAATTTTTTGAAACCCGCAGGTCGCGATCGATCACGGCTTGGCGCCGATTGATCGCGACATGTTACTGAATTTGGTAAGGCGATGAACAGTCTCGGCGATCGATCGCGAAGAATAGACGATCGATCGCGAGGTTTGGCGATCGATCGCGGATGGCAGTGTGGCGGGCAATGGACTTGCGCGATCGATCATGCCTGAAGGGCGATCGATCGTGGCACTGTTTGGTTTGTTTTTTTTTTTGGAAGTTTGGAAAATGTCGGGATTTTGGAATCGAGGTTTGAGTGGCCCACTTCCGGGGCAATGTCTACATTCCAATGAGAATGCTATTGTTAGGATCGGTCCGGAGTGTTTAGAGGGGGGGGGGGGGGTGAATGAACACTCCTTACAAAATTTATCCCTTGTGATTTCTTTCTGATTAGTGAAAGAAATCTGTTACTTAATCAACTCTTTGAACAGAACAGACCACTAATAAGTAAGTGCGGAAACGGTCTGCTCTTGTGTAAGTAAGAGCAGCTCGATGGCTAAGTGCAGAATGACAAGACACAGGATATGTTTCTGGAAGTTCGAAGGTGGTGTAATCCTTCTACGTCTCCCCTTCTTCCAATTAAGGAAGGTTTATACTAGAAGACTTTGATTTATACAATCCTTTTGTACAAACCCGATTCAGGCTGGATTTACCTCACTACCAGTCTGAAACTCCTAGTCACTCAACCTGCTCAGACTCACTCTGTCTGACAGTTACGATATGTTGCTTACTTCTATTTTTCAATACACAATGCGCACAGTGATCCTTCAATGATCAAATGTTACAAAGTAATTGCGCTAAAATAAATAACTTCAGCTCGAAAGCTTCTGAACTTTGTAGGCGTGTGCTGTTTTGCTTTCTTGTATATTTTTTAATTGATCAGCGTGAGTTATAGAGTCCAGAGTCTTTTGCATCTGTTTGTTGCATCCTTTTATAGTTGAAGGTAGCAACGGCATTGTTTCCCTTAATGTGCAGCTATGACTCTTTTTAAACTCTGAGAAAGCTACAGTCTTCTTCTTCAGGACACTTGCCGTTCTGGTATATGCTTTCGGCGACTGTCAGGTAAGCTCTTCTTTGTCTTCTTACCTATTATGGCAATCTTCAGTCTTTGGTCCTTTGTAGCATTAATTGCAGCATTAAATGCTACAATAAATATCCGTTGATGATTCGGACTGAGAAGCCATCCTTTATGTATCCTAGACTGCTCTGATCTGATAAAGGTTGAGATCGATCTGAAACATCGATCTATTCATTCTGGAATCCATCGATCCGGTCTGATATGCAATATTCTTTATCAGTTTGCTCTGATATGTCCGATCGATCTGGTATGCCTAATTTCCATCGATCCGGTCTGAAATGCTTTGTCATCTTGCACTGTTGAGTCCGATCGATCTGGTCAACCTGATTTCTATCGATCCGGTCTGAACTGTTTTGTCATCTTTAAAATCTCATCGATAAGGTCCGGAACTAACAAATTCCCCCTTTTTGATGATGACAAAACCTAGCTACTAAGTCTTTTTAACCAGTCTTGATAAGAGCTCTGAAGCGAATGCTTTTCGGATCGATTACTTCTTTGATCGATTCAATCTTTTATTATTAAGCCTTTATTAAAGTTCAAAATAAATGAACAAGGACTTAATCAAAAGAAGATTTTATAGATCATCAAGAAGTCCTAAATACAGACAGTCTGATAAGTTAAAAGACTAAGACTGCTATCTTCTTGAGCTTGGAGGCGGCTTGAAGTCTGTCTTCTTTTCCCCCTTTTTGTCAGCAGCAATCTCTTGAAGGAATTCAACAACTTGGGCTAGCTGCGCGCTGATAGCGTCAAGACGAACGTCTTGAGCGCGGAGGGAGTTAGAAACAGATGCTCTGACTTCAGTGGCTAACTCGACCTGCTCCTTCCTCAGACTGTTCTTGTAGGAGGCTTGTTGAGAAAACAGATCGTTGATGCCGCGCTGGAGGCTTCCGATACTGGCAGTCATTTTCTCTTTGAAAGAATTAAAGTCCAAAGTTGTGACTCTTTGACTTTGATGAACTTCGAGAATTCGTTGAGTTAATGACAGACAGTTATCAGAAAAATGCTGGATAGTCCGTGCCAGGGATGGAGGTGCATCAGATAGCTGGCTGGGAGAGTGATCTGATGATGACATAGCATGATCAACTTCTTCAGCAATCGGCACGATTGAAGAAATGGCAGCTTGATGACTTTCGGATCGGATCAGAGCGACCAGATCCGAAGAAAAACTATGAATGAATGCCAAATCTTCATCTGATGATCCCGGAGGAGAGTGGGGACTGGAGGGTTCCTCATCTTGGAGAGCTGCAACCACTGAAGATACCACCAAATCCGGATCGATGAGGTCTGGTACTTCAGTTGGTGCACATGCCTCAGCTGGACTGTTGTGAGCATGGGAGGCTGATGACTTCAATGGGATAGATGTTGTCGGAGAGTCCAACAGAACATGCATTGATTCATCATCTGTTGCAGACGGAGCATTAGGCAATGGCTGCTCCGCTGTTGGTTCTGGTACGAGTGCTGCAGGTTGGTCTTCTGTCTGTTTTGCTTCAGCAGAAGGAATAACCTCGATAAAGGGTTCTGCCAGAGTCTTGCTGACAGAAGGATGATCCGGGCTGGTGGCTGGAGTGGAGATACCTAGCACCTGTCGTTGAAAGCGGACAGCTAGGGATAGAGCATGAATGTCCATCTCAAGTTGAGCAATCACAAGCCCCATCATCTCTGGCAGTAGGAGCAAGCGGATCGAAGTTCTTCTTTTTGGCAGTGAGAAGCAGATTGGCCAGTCTGAATCTGTGTGTTGCCGTAAATAGCCCTCTGCGCTGCACCGCAAGTCGAACATCATCAGTTTCAGTGCCTCTCAGAACCTCGTCTTCCATCTTCTTCAGTCTGTGCAACTTTCCATAGAACATGTCAATGTGGTGGACAGTCCGGTACTGGACATATTCATCAAAGACCACAAGGAGTTCAGCTAGCTTCTCATCAACATCCTCCATAGCGATGTCGATGGCAGTCTGTGCAGCAGATTTGGGTTTAGAAGAGATGGGTTCTGTGAGAATGTCTTTTCCCTTACCGGTGGAGGAAGGGGACTTAATCCCTGATTGGGTATAGTCACCCAACTCAGTGATAACTATCCCTTTGACTACGGGATTGGCAGAGGGAATTCTAGGGGTGACTTTGGGTGCAGGGGTTGAGGCTTGTGAAGGCTGAGTGGGGGGTTGAGGTGCAGGGGTTGCTTTAGTGGGTTGCAGTATGGGTGGAGGTAGATGTCTGGTTGGTTTGGTAATCTGGGTTCGGGGCTTTTTGGGAAGTGGCTTGGTTGGGGATGAGTGAGCAGACTGGGTTTCTTCTGAGTCAGTCTGAATGGTCAGCTTCCGCTTGACCCGAGGTTTGCGCACATCAGCTGGTTCCTCGTCCTTCTCAATCTTGACTGAGACCAGAGTGGTAGGAGTAGGCGGAACACTCTTGGACTTCAGCAGTGCAAGCCCTTTGGAGTTGAGTACCTTAAAGGGGCGGAGAGCAGATGGCTTGCTCAGCTCGAGGCCTAAGGACTCCAAGAGCTTGCTGAGAGGAACAGCAAAGCATACGGCGTGCTTGGATGCAATCACCGTTTCCAGCAGTACTCCAAACAAAATCATGGACCAGTTTATCTTCTGTCCAGATACAATAGCTGCCATGGCCCTGAACTTCTCGGCGGTTACAGCATCAAAGCTTCCTGCTTTACCCAAAAGTGGCTTGGCGACCACTTCGCACAGCACCTGGAAATGGAAGAGCATTTCCTTCTTCTTAAATGAGGGTTGCAACCGGTGGCCAGAAATAGAGATCTTCCCCTGAAGATCTAAGAGAGATGCTGGAGGAGTCTGTCCGAACTCTGTCAGGCCGGAACTGGGGAGGCCAAAGGTCTTGGCCATTGTTGTTGGCGAGATCTCGAAAGATTTGCCCTTGACAGTGGTAGAGATGGATGACTTCCGGGAGACGGCGTTGGCGAACAGCTCGCGGATCTCTGGTTCATAAACAACTGATCCGCACTCCAAAAAATTCCGTAAACCAGATGATTCCAGGGCTCTGAAAATTGACACCATCGCAGCATCTTCTCCCCTGTAGATATCATCAAACTCAACGGAGAGTGAGTTATGAGTGATGGTAGCCATATGAAAGGAGTTTAAGGAAGGTGCGAAGAGTAAGAGAGTGAGAGAGTAGAAAGCGGTAAACTGTAAAAAGTGAAAAAGTTATGAAATGTGCAGCCCGCTAAATAGGAGAGAGAAGACACGTGTCTTTATCTCCAAGACTGAGAGATAAACTATTCAAAATGAACGGTCAGGATAAAGAAAGATAAGGCGGTTAAAGTACAACTAGTTAAAAGGTTAATCAGTCCGGGCTGTTTTGTTTTATTTTAAAAAACAGATTATTGTCCAATCAGATCATAGGATAAAATCAGACTGACAAGGATCGGTCTGAAAGTTCGGACCGGTCTGTGTCTTTCTGAACATTGTATTATCGATCTGTAGTGACAAAAATCGTTAAGATCGAAAAGAATAAAAACATCTAATGAATTAAGATAAGTCAATTAAACCAAGAATTTGACGGAAATAATTGAACTTAGCCTCAGGAAGTGGTTTGGTGAAGATGTCTGCTGCTTGCTGCTCTGTTGAAATGTGTTCGATCCGAATTTCCTTTTTGCCAACATGATCTCGAATAAAATGATGTCGAATATCAATGTGCTTTGTTCGAGAGTGCAAAACTGGATTATACGTTATAGCGATTGCACTTGTGTTGTCGCAAAATATCGGAGAGTCAACAGCTTGAATGCCGTAGTCTTTGAGCTGGTGTTGAATCCAGAGCATTTGAGCGCAACAGCTTCCAGCGGCTAGGTATTCTGCCTCAGCTGTGGATGTGGCAATAGATGTCTGCTTCTTACTGAACCAAGAGATCAATCTTTCACCTAGAAATTGACATGTTCCACTGGTGCTTTTACGATCGATCTTACACCCAGCGTAGTCTGCGTCTGAATATCCGATCAAGCTGAAGTTTGAATCTTTGGAGTACCAAAGACCAACGTTCTGAGATCCTTTTAAGTATTTCAGAATACGCTTGGCAGCAATGAAATGTGATTGCTTTGGTTCTGACTGAAATCTGGCGCACATACAGACTGAAAACATTATATCGGGCCGGCTTGCTGTAAGATATAATAGCGATCCGATGAGTCCTCTATACATGGTTACTTCAACTGCCGTTCCCCCTTCGTCCTTGTCTAACTTGATTGTTGGACTCATTGGAGTTGATGCAGTTGAGCATGTTTCCATTCCAAATCTCTTGAGGAGCTCTTTGGTATACTTGGTCTGATTGATGAAAATGCCATTGTTGAGCTGTTTTACTTGAAGACCCAGAAAGAAAGACAATTCTCCCATCATGCTCATTTCGAACTGTCCCTGCATTAACTTAGAAAACTTCTCGCATAGTTTGGGGTTAGTTGACCCAAAGATTATGTCATCAACATAAATCTGAACTAATAGGGTGTGTTCCCCCTTAATGAATTTAAAGAGAGTTTTATCTACCGAACCGATCTGGAAGTCATGGTTCAGCAGAAATTGAGATAGAGTGTCATACCAGGCTCTTGGAGCTTGTTTCAGACCATACACTGCTTTATTCAGTAGATATACATGATTAGGATACGAATGGTTCTGAAATCCAGGTGGTTGCTCAATGTAGACTTCTTCCTGAAGCTTTCCATTAAGAAAGGCGCTCTTGACGTCCATCTGATATACTTTGAAGTCTTTAAAGGCAGCATATGCAAGAAAGATTCGGATTGCTTCAAGTCTGGCGACTGGTGCAAATGATTCATCGAAGTCGATTCCTTCTTCTTGTCTGAATCCCTGTGCCACCAGTCTTGCTTTGTTTCTAACCACAGTTCCATCGGCGTCTAGCTTATTTCTGAAAACCCATCTGGTTCCAATAACAGGCAGATCGCTTGGTCTGGGAGTTAGACTCCAAACTTGATTTTGTTCGAATTGATTAAGCTCTTCTTGCATTGCTTTAATCCAGTTGAAGTCAGTCAGAGCTTCATCGATCTTCTTGGGTTCCAGAGTTGAGATGAAAGCAGCATGAGTGAATTCATCCATCATCTGTCCTATGGTTCTAATTGGTGCAGACGGACTACCAATCACTAGATTAGGTGGATGCTTCTTAGTCCATCGATAGCTTGACTCTGGATAGTCTGGTTCGGTCGGATGAATAGTAGCAGCATGATCTGTATCTACTTTAATATTTGAGTCAGGAGCATCTGGATCAGCTCGATCTGAAGAAGCTTCAATGGCCTGATCCGGTCTGTCTGGCACTTCTGGTTCTGGTGGATTGTCTCTTGACCTGTTAGCTACAATCTCATCATCACTGTTAGCTTCGAGATGGATGTTTTCCATCTGATTTTGAATTGAATCCTTGTTGCCCTCAACACATAATGATTCATCAAAAACTATATGAACAGATTCTTCTACAGTTAAAGTTCGATTATTAAACACTCGATAAGCTTTGCTAATTGATGAATATCCTAAGAATATACCATTATCTGACTTAGCTTCAAATGCTGTAAGATGACTCTTACCATTGTTGTGAACGAAGCATTTACAGCCAAATACATGAAAGTGAGAAACAGATGGTCTGTTACCAGTCCATATTTCATATGGAGTGAGATTCAGCTTCTTGTTAATCATAGATCGGTTTTGAGTGTAGCAAGCAGTATTTACAGCTTCTGCCCAGAACTTTTGAGAGATTCCAGAATCAGCAAGCATTGTTCTTGCTGCTTCCTTGAGCGTTCTGTTTCTTCGTTCTGCAACTCCATTCTGTTGGGGAGTTCTGGCGGCTGAAAACTCATGCTTGATTCCATGATCTTCTAGAAAGGATTCAAGATTCTGATTTGAAAACTCAGTGCCTTTGTCACTTCGAATCCTGTCTATTGTGGATGATTTCTCGTTCTGAGTGCGTTTCAGCAGCTTGATCAACTTCGGACCGGTCTGATCTTTACTGCTCAAAAATATAGTCCATGTAAAGCGTGAGTAATCATCAATAACAACAAGTGTATACCGCATTCCCCCTAAACTTGTTATTGGTATAGGACCAAACAAGTCCATATGCAGTAATTCTAGACAGCGGGAGGAGGATTTGGCATTCTTGTTTTTGAAGGATGATCTGATCTGTTTGCCCATTTGGCAAGCTTCGCAGATCTTATCCTTGGCAAAGTCGATCTTGGGCAGACCGATAACTAAATCATGTTTACACAGGCTAGCAATGGTCTTAAAGTTGATATGATTCAAGCGCTTATGCCATAACCAGTGTTTATTATCGTTGTTAGCGATGAAGCAGGTAGGATTATCAGGTTGAGCATGATTCCAGTTAATCTTATATGTGTTTCCATTCCTGATTCCTACGAGCAAGGTTATACCGTCTGATGATTTAACGGTGCAAGTGTGTTTATGAAATTCTACAGCATAACCATTATCACAGAGTTGACTGATACTAATCAGATTATAGCACAGATTTTCAACTAACAGCACATCATTGATAATAATGTTACCATGGACAATCTTACCCTTGCCCACGGTCTTACCCTTTGAGTTATCTCCGAAGATGATCTTGGGTCCAGTGCATTCTGTGACTTCAGACAGCAGCTTGATGTTTCCAGTCATGTGACGAGAGCACCCGCTGTCCAAGTACCAATCTGATGCGAGATTCTTCTGTACCTGTCATCACACATATTTATTGTTGGTACCCAATCCTATTTGGGTCCAGAACGGATTAGCCCTTTGGGAACCCACACCTGTATCAGCTTTAGTGGCTTGTGTGTGTAGGGTGTGCTATGTGCTGGTCTGTCTCGATGTTGTGTGTGATAATGTGTGCGCTGTGAAAACCTTTGATTTTCATAAGGTAGTCTATATCTTCGTTGAATCGGTTTTGAGTTATAGTAATTGTATTGTCTTCCTTGCCTTAGATTTTGCACTTTTGGATTTGGTCTCACAGACACAAATCTTGCTGGTGCCTTATCGTTGGCTTGGTTGACATAACCAATCCCTTTTCTCAAATTTTGATTCACGTAAGAGACTCCTGTTTGAATCTTAGGTGCTTCAGTTTCATATACTGTGCTGGATTTAACAAATGTCATTTGTTTGACTTGATTCTGTACCAGCAACAGCTCAGACTCATCTTTGGTGTCAAAGCCTATGCCGGTGAAATCACCGACATTTCTTTGAGCTTCTTGTAATTCTTCCAAGGAAGTTCTGGATTTTGTCCATGTTTTGAATATATGTGAGAGCTTAGCATTTTGTGTGCTAATTCTCTTATTTTCTTCATGGAGCTGATCATAAGAGATTTTCAGCTTATTCAGCTCGTTCTGGAGATTTTTGCACTCACCCTGCTCAGAGCAGCTTGGTTTGTTGTGCTCATCCATTTGAGTACTGATTTTGGCTTTATTCTTCTCAAATGATTCAGCTAAGATCCTATAATCATTTGCCATGTCTTGCAGTGCGGACATGAGCTCTTCTCGTGTAAAATCATTTGATTCAAATTCGAATACCTCATCTGTCTGACTCATTTCTTCATCTGCCATCAGACATTGAACCTCTTCTTCGCTTTCGCTGGAAGAATATTCAGAGCTGTCTGAATCGGAATCAGTCTGAGCCCATTTGCTGTTTCCTTCCTCAGCAACTAAGACTTTTTGGGATTTTCCATGATTCTTGCGGTCTTGGTGGTGCTTCTTCTTTCTATCATCTCGATGCTTCTCTTTCCTTTCTTCTTTCTTCGGTCTGGTGCAGTCTGCAATAAAGTGTCCGGTCTTACCACAATTGTAGCAAGCCTGATCGTTAACATTATCATCTTTTCTTGATTTATAATGATGAGAGGGTTTGAAGTTCCTCTTATTTTTAGACATAAATTTACCGAATTTCTTTATAAATAATGACATAGCATCGTTACTCATCTGTTCAGCAGATCGGTCTGATGTTGAAGCGATCTGGTCTGGGATGGCTGCCAGGGCCTTGTTGGGTTGAGAGATGAATGGCTCTGCTTCACCTCTGCTTATTAGTTCAAACTCATAGGCCTTGAGATCTGCAAACAGATCATGAAGTTCAACCTTGTTAAGGTCTTTTGATTCCCTCATGGCAATTGTCTTTACATCCCATTCCTTTGGCAGAGCTCTCATTACTTTCAGAGCGATCTCTCTGTTAGAATATTCCTTCCCCAGACCATTTAGTTCATTTATGATGCTGGTGACTCTTTCATCAAACTCATTTAGAGTTTCACCACTTTTCATCTTTATGCTCTCAAATCTTTGAAGAGCCACAGTTAACTTGTTTTCTTTGGTCTGGTCTTTGCCTTCACATAGTTGTGCTATCTTCTCCCAAATTTCTTTGGCAGTAGAGCACATTTTGATTTTGCTGAACATGTTCTTGTCCAAAGTTTTGAACAAGATGTCTTTGGCCACATTGTCGAGGTTTGCTTTCTTTCTATCCTCATTCGTCCAGAGGGATCTGTCTTTTTCTACCATTTGTGGTTCTCCACTGGTAGTGGCGACTGCTGTATTTATTTTTAGGATCTTCATTGGTCCATCGGTGATGACGAACCACATATCGTCATCCTGAGCTGCCAGGTGAGCTTGCATTCTGATTCTCCAGTCATCATAATCTTCTTTTGAGAACATGGGGATTTTGTTGAATGATGCCATCAGCTTAATATTCTTTGTGCTGATTAAGACGACCTGCTCTGATACCACTTGTTAGGATCGGTCCGGAGTGTTTAGAGGGGGGGGGGGGGGGGGGGTGAATGAACACTCCTTACAAAATTTATCCCTTGTGATTTCTTTCTGATTAGTGAAAGAAATCTGTTACTTAATCAACTCTTTGAACAGAACAGACCACTAATAAGTAAGTGCGGAAACGGTCTGCTCTTGTGTAAGTAAGAGCAGCTCGATGGCTAAGTGCAGAATGACAAGACACAGGATATGTTTCTGGAAGTTCGAAGGTGGTGTAATCCTTCTACGTCTCCCCTTCTTCCAATTAAGGAAGGTTTATACTAGAAGACTTTGATTTATACAATCCTTTTGTACAAACCCGATTCAGGCTGGATTTACCTCACTACCAGTCTGAAACTCCTAGTCACTCAACCTGCTCAGACTCACTCTGTCTGACAGTTACGATATGTTGCTTACTTCTATTTTTCAATACACAATGCGCACAGTGATCCTTCAATGATCAAATGTTACAAAGTAATTGCGCTAAAATAAATAACTTCAGCTCGAAAGCTTCTGAACTTTGTAGGCGTGTGCTGTTTTGCTTTCTTGTATATTTTTTAATTGATCAGCGTGAGTTATAGAGTCCAGAGTCTTTTGCATCTGTTTGTTGCATCCTTTTATAGTTGAAGGTAGCAACGGCATTGTTTCCCTTAATGTGCAGCTATGACTCTTTTTAAACTCTGAGAAAGCTACAGTCTTCTTCTTCAGGACACTTGCCGTTCTGGTATATGCTTTCGGCGACTGTCAGGTAAGCTCTTCTTTGTCTTCTTACCTATTATGGCAATCTTCAGTCTTTGGTCCTTTGTAGCATTAATTGCAGCATTAAATGCTACAATAAATATCCGTTGATGATTCGGACTGAGAAGCCATCCTTTATGTATCCTAGACTGCTCTGATCTGATAAAGGTTGAGATCGATCTGAAACATCGATCTATTCATTCTGGAATCCATCGATCCGGTCTGATATGCAATATTCTTTATCAGTTTGCTCTGATATGTCCGATCGATCTGGTATGCCTAATTTCCATCGATCCGGTCTGAAATGCTTTGTCATCTTGCACTGTTGAGTCCGATCGATCTGGTCAACCTGATTTCTATCGATCCGGTCTGAACTGTTTTGTCATCTTTAAAATCTCATCGATAAGGTCCGGAACTAACAGCTATACTTTTAAAATGGTTTGGTTGGAGTCAAAGTTTAATAAAATGGAATTCTCGGTTGAGTTTTTGGCTATCTTTTAAACTTATAAAATGTATATTTTGGGTATTATGCATGCTTACCCCGATTCCTTTTAAAATGGTAAATCGTCATGGATTGACGATAAGTTTGGGAGTTATGAACGTACTTGGGCACGTGGTTGCATGCTTGTGTTTAACTGTGAGTTATTTATGTGTTAGCACATAATTCATCGGATCGTGGGACTCAGGCGAGGTTGGACTCGAACTACGGAATTCTAAGGTACGTATGACGTACGAGCATATCTTTAATATATTATTGCAATTGTGGTGCATGATATAATATAATTGTGTCGAATTGATGGATACAGGAAATGGAATAAAGTTACATAAAATTGGTCGATAATATGAATTGTGTGGTGCCGCTATGGAGCGAGCGATATTTTGGATGTTGTCGCCATGGAGCGAACATCGGATATGAATGCCGCTGCTATTGAGCGAGCGAGGTAATGGAACCATTGGTTAGATATCTGGAATATCTATGATTACTGGATAATGAACTAATGTGATTGTTATTGGAACTTGGAAAGGATATGTTAATCAATGTAATGATTAACTGGCTATTAGGGATTTGATGATTTTGGTTATTTCGAGAACAGGGACAGTACAGGGGATCCCGGATGAGGATTATGCCATCCATGGAGTATCTTCTGTATTCCATAGCATTTATATTTTTGTAAATTATGAATTATGTTATTGTGATTATTGGTTTGGTGGTATTGGTATGCTCACCATATGTGGGGCTGTCTCTGTTGGGACAGGTCAACAGGTTCGTGGTTGGCTTTGGAGTTGAACTCGAGCTGTGGATTGGAGGTACTTCCAGGATCGAGGTACCAGAGCTGGGAGTATGGTATTTTATACATTTCTTACACATACGTTTATTTGGTGCTCGTATGTGAGCAGTGTATATGTGTATATGGGTTGTATAAAAAGGCAAGTGCCTTTCTCTTTTCTTTTATTTGTGGCATGCAATTAATTGGGAATTGCTAGATGAATTGAGAATGTAATTAGTGCATTACAAGGGTGCATGATATGTTAAATGGTTTTTGTTGGGGGGTGGAAACTAGAAATGACATGGAATGAAATAAACAGAGTAATGTTATTATTGGTATATTATGCTAAGTTTCCCAATTTGAGATGGTTATATGCACATGGTTACGAGATTAATACAATAATTGCGGGTTAAGGGCTCGGGGGTCCTTACACTTACTACTTACTGTTAGTGCAAATGTTGTGAATTGGGGTTAGTGCACCGGTTGTGTCTAACAGTGCACTCACGTGCACCGCTAGACTGAAAAAACGCACACGCGGTACGTGCACCTCAAGACTAAAGAGGTGCATGCGAGATAAGTATACAGCCTTCATTTTCCCGCCACATCATTACAAACACATTCACACGATCAATAATACAGTAGGAATTTTTACCATCTTCAGTCTGTAGCAATTTGAACCTTTTTGTACATTTGTTTTGCACATAATTGGTTTTCTTTTCACATATTTGCAACAAAAAAGTAGAGAAAAATAGTTGTTGTCTGCCTCGTCTTGCAGGATCACTTTTGCAATCTTTCGGTCCATAACCTGTATTAATGAGTGCACCAGACAAAAAAATACACAATTATTTCTCACAAAGAACATATCAAGTAGGATTGATGCATGCACCAGTCGGGAGAGTCGGGGCTACTGTTAATAGTAGTGCCCTTAAGGCCTTATTGGTTGACATGTGGCCAACATGCCCACAATTTTTTTATTGTTTCCAACCAATAACCAGCTGACATGTGGCTGGTTAAATTTCTTCTCTTCAACATAAGTTTTCAGCGGGAAACAACCCAACTATTTTTCCATAATTCTCTTTCGTCTCAATAAATCCAATAAATCTACCACGGCCTCTTTCCGCCCGCACGATCTTTTCTCATCCATCATTCCCATCATCTGTAAGTGTTCTTTGAGCAATAGTAAAAATCTTAGTTTTTGTAATGTTTTGTAATGCTCTTTTTTTTTAACAATATGAATTTTGGGAATTAGATGTGCTCTCAGTTTTTAGATGTAAAGGATGTTTATTTTCTCATTTTTAGACTTAGTAGAGGTCGAAAATTGAAGGGGATTCTGAAAAAATTCATTTCCAGTTTTTATATTTAAGAATTTAGGTAGAATAATTACTTTATTTTCTCATTTTCAGATTTAGTAGTGATAAAAAATTGAATGAATTCTGAAAAATTGATAAATGAACATGAAATAGAATGTGCTAGCAATATATAAAAAGAATGCAGGTAGTATATAGGAACACACACAACTTATAATGCCAATAGTTTCATAATGCTCTCTATACATAATGATTTCTTTACATAATAATGCCTACAAAAGAAATATGCTATGATTATTACATGAAAAAGTATCAACATGCAAGTTTATATTGGTACTTGATTTAGGTTATATGCAACAAATAACATATTTATGTATTTGCAGGTCATTACTCATCAAGTAAATGGAACAATCTTCAGAACAATCACTTGAATGCCATAATGTGCAATTATTTACAGGCACGCACTTGTTAGAATTTTATTTTGAAATCTATTTTTTTATCATAAGAATTAGTCTCATTAAAATTAATTCTTTTCTCAGATTTGAATTGTTGTGGCGGTTTATGCACGCGTAAAAGGGTTCAGTGTTAGAAAAGATGTTGAGTTGCGGTTTCCAGATGCGTCTGGAATAAAAGCATGAGATTTTATATGCTCTTGCGCAGGCAACAAAGATGAGAAGAGTTCCAGACTTAGTATACCTTCTGTTGTAAAACCGACATTTAGGTGTAAGTGTAAAGCAAAGCTTAGATTTGCTCGGTTGAAGGGACAAAACTGGAGGGTAACTGTGTTAAAAAAGGAACATAGTCATGATATGTATCCTCCCAATCAAACACATTTGTTAAGATCAGCACGCCATATTAGTTCTGAAATGGAACATTGCTTTGAAACAATGGTAAAATGTGGAATTCCAATAGCCAGGGCATATGAGTTGATGCAGACTTTATCACATGGGAGAGAAAATGTCGGGTTTACGCAAAAAGATGTATATGATTCTCTATACCGTGCAAAAAGGGAAGCAAAATTGAGAACGAAGATGCTGCTCAATTGGTTGAATACTTTGTGAGTAAGTCGAATAAAGAACATTACTTTTATTGGAATATTGAGAGGGATGGAAATAATAGGCTTATGAACTTTTTCTATCGGGATTATCGTTGTAGTGTCGATTACGAATATTTTGGTGATGTGCTTTCGGTAGACACCACTTACCGAACAAATAAGTACAACATGATTTGTTGTCCTTTTGTGGGCATAAATCATCATATGCAGACTATCATGTTTGGGTTTGCTTTTATGTCCGACGAAACAGAGAATTCATTTGAATGGTTGTTTAGGACATTCCTCGACTCTATGGGTGGTAAACAACCTGAAACAATTTTTACCGATCAGTGCCAAGCAATGATGAATGCAATTGCAACAGTTTTTACAGAGTCGCACCATCGATTGTGTCATTGGCACATCAACCAAAATGCACCTTCACATTTTGGCAGTTTGAATGGTAATTCAAGTTTTAAAAGACTGTGGCTTAAATGCATGGTTGAATGTCACTCTGAAGAAGAGTTTGAGCATATATGGTCACAAATGGTTGATGGTTATGGTATTGGAGATATAAATTGGTTCAATCTCATGTACGGATTGCGTCACAAGTGGGCTACTGCTTTCAGCTGTCACAAATTTAGTGCTGGACTTAAGGCTACATCGAGAAGTGAAGGCACAAATGCAGCATTGAAGAAAATGTTTGGTGGTGCAACATCTTCTTTATATGATTGTGTTCTTGCATATGAAAAAGTTCAAGAGTCTTGGCGTGTGGATGAAAATGAAAAAGATTCTCTTAGTCAGCATGGTAGACTTCCAGTTGGACAAAACCCATGGCTGATTCAGGCAGCTAAGACATATACCATGGAAATATTTATCTTGTTTCAACAGGAGGCGCGCGACTTGATAGATTACGCCATCACAGAACAACAGGAGGTTGTTGGCACTTCTTTGATGTGCTTTACTGTTAAATCTCGGGGGGACAGGTCAAGGACTTTTATAGTCCAGTTTGATGCATTGACATTGGCTGTAAGTTGTAGTTGCCACAAATTCGAGACATTCGGTATCTTATGCAGTCATGTATTAAAAATCTTTGATAGGGTTAATTTGGACCATATTCCCGAGAAATACTGTAGGGTCTTCCTACCTTAACATCATCTTAAACACATATAATAGACTAAACATGTATTAATAACATCTTAGGGTTCCGGTTGTAGCTTTGAGCTAATAAGATTACAAGCCAAAATATGAAGTTTCAAAAACTTAATTAATTACATTCTCAAAATGAATGTTAAAGCGATAGAATTATACTACTCCTAGAGTAGAGACTATCCCAAAAATCCTGTATCCTATTTTCTTTCATGCTCCTCATAGCTCACTGTCTCAACCCGACCCTGAGCCTTCCGTCCAAAAGTGTACCTACAGAGACAACACATCATGAGCATACACATCTTTACTTAACATCATAAAAGAAACATAACAGTAAAAATGCATGAAATCTTGGTTAAGTAGACTTGTTGGTTATTCATTAACTTCTTTATGTTGACCCTAATTCACATTCGTGCATATGGGCATCTTACCATACCGTATGACATCTTACCATATGGGCATCTTACCCTGTGGGCATCTTACCCTATCGTATGACATCTTACCATATGGGCATCTTACCCTATCGTATGGCATCTTACCATATCACAAACATCGTATCATTAAATAAGCCTCGTATAAACATTATCATAAACTCACTTATCACAATCATCATCATAAACTTACTTATCTTAATCATCATCATAAACTTACTTATCACAATCATCATCATAAACATCATCATCATAAACTTACTTATCATAATCATCATCATAAACATCTTCATAAACTTACTTATCACAATCATCATCATAAACATCATCATCATAAACTTACTTATCTTAATCATCATAAACATCTTATGTAGGAGTATGGTTTACCATCCGATGCCCGTACGTTTCTTACGTACCTTAATTCCAAAAATGGAGAAGTTGTAGAACTTTATCTCCGTGAAGTTGTGGGTACCTGGGATGGTTCTACATAACCATACAAATTGATATTAGAAGCTAAACAATAGCCAAATACCAAAAATTCAACAAAAATCATCATTTTCCACTTTTTAAACAGTGGCGATCGATCGCTACTCGAGGCGATCGATCGCCTCACTTCTGGCCTTGCGGCGATCGATCGCTTTATTTGAGGCGATCGATCGCCTGCTACGCGAAATGGCTACTGGCCTTCGGCGATCGATCGCCTCATTTCAGGCGATCGATCGCCACCCTGCTGGTGCGCGATTTTTTTTCATTTTTGAGCATTTTTCAAGCTCCACCTTAAACCATTCGAACCCAAACTTTCCTACAACAACAACAACATCATAACCCACTAAAACCCACATAAAACACTTCAAAAATCATATCCCAAACATATATAGCATATACCCAAAACAAACCCACATAAATCACTTCAAAATCACCTCATTTCAAATCCAAACATCATCAAAACTTTAGGAAGGGTTTCATACCTCTTGAAGACTCCAAATCTTGATAAAAATCACCCAAACTCAAGTTTTGTGGAACTTTCCTTCTCCTTCCTTGGAGGATTTCGAAAATGGGGTTAAAGGGTAGGGTTTGAGAGTGGGTTGGGGATTTAAAGTGTGATTGGTAAAGTGAGATAAAGTGTAGGAAAAAGGTGGGTATAATGGGGGTTAAAAGGGGTTGTTTAATTTAATTAAAATGTGTACCCCAAACTTAACATGATGTATAAAATACCCAAACATGGTATTTTATAAGCATTTAATAAAATGCAACAAACTTCCTCTTAAATCATATCTTCCTCATATTTAATAATCAACACAATTAAATCATGTTAACATCTTATTACCCAACACATAAATCAATTACCACATAATTCATCATATAAACATAATTAATGCCTTAATTGTAATTAATTAATTTCGGGGCATCACAAATACATTAAAAAGAGATGGACCAAGACAGTCACGTACAGAGTATGTAATGGCAAGCGTGTCAATGGATATATTGGTGCATCTGAGATGATATTTGTCAATGAAATAATGAGAAGGTGTTATGCTCTAGCCACCAGAGTCAAATCCCATAAGGAGACAAGAAATATTTTGATAGAATTATTTGAAGGAGCTAATGCAAAAATAGATGCTTCGTTAGAGAGTTTAAGTTTAGATGATTTGACTGGAACAAATGATTTAAGTGTAGATAAAGATTGTGATAGAAGAAATGAAATGCTTGTGCGTGATCCCCTTAGAGTCAAGTCAAGAGGAATTACAGATATCCATTCACGTCATTGGGATGTCAAGAGTAAAAAAGCAAAAGGAAAAGGTGAAATTTCAAGTAAGCTTTACTATATTTGCTAATACATATTAATACTTTAGTTTATATGGGTATGCGTACTAATGATTAACTTTTAGAGAGGACTGTTGTGAGAGGCACAAAGATGCGAGGACAAAGCTCCCAAACAGCCGGAGAAGAATGCCCTTCCCAAGAGGCTCATGTGCAAATATACCAAGATCCATATAGTTATCCATTTCAAATGGAATTTCTTGTTTCTCATCCAATGTTAGCACAACCTCAACAATCTAGTATTCAACCTCTCCAAGCAACTTCTTTTACTTCTCTACTTTTTTCAAACCAATCTCAGTGGTCATATGCAAACCACCATTTTAGATAACTTTATTGTGTAATTTGCTTGGAACATGGATTACACATGATTGATTTTGACGTAATCAATGGAATGGAGTTATGTAATTTTTTTTGGGACATTTATGGTCCAATTAAAATGATGATTTTGATTCACTTAAAAGTGTAAGATTACATCTCTAATTATTGATTTTCACAGATTTGTAAGTTGTTTAGAACATGGTCCTCTTGTTATTTAATTTACTGAACGGAGATATGTTGTTTGCTAGAGACATGATGCTCTTGTGATTCTATCCACCCTCTCAACATGGAAAGGTAAGAGCTGCACTGGTGACAATTTGCTGTAACTCAATATTTTTGCAGGTTCTATGGTAACAATTTGTCCTATGTGTGACCTGCACGAGGACACTTGTGCTCTAATGAATCAGAAATTGATGTCCTGAATTATGAATATGATCTCAACATCATGAAACTATTCTTATTCATCTTCACAATCTTCAGGTGTTGGCCATAAGAAATATTTTGATTCCATGCACTGTAAGCAACAATAGTAATTAACTCTCTGTTAGGATGCTTTACAGCATAGAGAAGGGTAGATCAAAGAGCTGCGATAATAATGACATTTTTGTTCTCATTTGTATTGTCCAACAATTGTTTCTTACAATTACTACAATATGTTAAAGTGTAATACACACTGTCAGATTGTTGATAATTGATCAGGATAGAACATAATAAATAAAAAATTCTTTTCTTTTTGACATGTACTGGTTGGATAACATGTTGTTTATATTTCTGTTAAATAACGTGTGGTTTTTGTTTCTGTAATTTTTGGATTTGTTTTTAAAGAGAAGGAATTTAAATAGCCACGTGTCACATAGCTATTGGTTGGAAAAAATAAAAAATATTGTGGGGCTGTTGGCCACATGTCAGCCAATAAGGCCTTGAGGGTACTGCTGTTAACAGCAGGCCCGACCCCCCAGTCTAAAAATACACAACCATACGACAAATACACAACTATGCATCGCTTGATTAGCCCGACCCAATTCTTTCCTTTCTTGTTCTAAGTTGAACTCCTTTTTTCTGGCTGCACTTCTGGTAGAACGAGAGCTACATCGCGGACTAAAAGAAAAAGACTGTCAATGCATGTTAATACGTCATCGATGGACTATAGCTGTGCAAGCGAGATTAAAATGTGTGCACCAGACGAAATATACACAATTATTTCTCGCAAAGAACAAATCAAAGAATTATATGCACCACAAAACGTAGGCAAGTAAGTCACACGTGAGATACTGCACCGTTTGAGTCTGCCGATGCATTGTTAAGAACGTGCGGCAATAGATTATAACAGTGCAAACAAGATTAATGGGTGCACTGGACTACAATTAAACATTTTTTTCTCACAAAGAACAGATCAAGTAGGATTAATGCATGTACCAGACGAAAAATAAACGAGACGAATAATACACAATTTTTGAAACAAAGGATGAATCAAACCCTAATGTAAAAAACCAGCAGTTATAAACCAAAACTGTAATCGAAAAATTTGAAACCCTAACGTGTGCTTACCCAGTTTCGTAGCAGTTTTCTTCGGTTTCTTATTGCTTGTTGAACCTTTTTTTTTGCTGCTGCTTCTTTGCTTTGTAAACATCTTTCTAATTTTTTGTTTGAATTTTGGGTTTATTAGGGTTTCTAAAGTGGTTTTCCGTAAAATAGTGCAATATCCAACACAGATGCAAGAAAGACGAAGACGAATAAGACGATCGGTGCATTTTACCTTTTCGAATTCTATGTTTAACGGTCTTTCTGGTGGACAATGGATTTAACATTGTTTGTAGTTTTTATCGCGTAACGCTCCGAATAAAGTTTGGTAAATGGGTATCGACTATCGACCCGCATTTTGCCGAGGTTTTATGATGTAAACACAAAATTTATGAATTTTTTTAAAAAAAAAACTAAAACGTTACATTATATTACAAGATTGATTATCCAAAAACTAAAAAGCTATATTTCAACGTTATATTGTTAACTATTAAAAATATGATTTTGATTGGCATAAAAAAATATGAAAACTCATATTAAAAATTCTTAAATTTGTTAATAGATGAAAATTTATCAATTGATTAACTTGACGGAATCTTTTCAATACAACTCTTTCCACATTATTTTTAATGGAACATTTCATTTATAACATAATTTATATTGGATTTTTCATTATAGAATTAATCAATAAATTTGAAATGATAAAAATAAATAAATTCTTGATCATAGCAATACCGTTAGCCTAAACATATAAATTAGGAAAGTTATTATTCTAGTCCATTTCAAAAGGATAGGATTATTAACTATAGAAGACTATTTCGTAAGGTTTGGAGATGTGATACCCGGGGATTAATGGAGTTAATCCCGGTTTGGTAATACTCCTTTATGGATTTTAATTGTGGCAATTATGAATTAATTGCGGTTTCGAGACTCTCGGGGATTTTAAATCCGATGTTTGGAGTCGTTGGATCCAAGGGATGAGATTGTATTCTCATTGTGGTGATAACCTTGAAATTTGGTCTTTGGTGGGATTTGGGGTCCCGAGTACTTTGTACAGTGGCTGGTAATGGGAATTGAAGTTAGAGATATGATTTTTGAAAACAGATGATTTTTAATGAGTCATTGTGTATTTGTGGAAGGATTGGTATTTTGAGTTTTGGTACTATATATACCAAGTGGACTCGGTATTCCGTCATTTTGGCACGTGTTGGGGTTCAACAATTGCCTCTGCTTTGTGATCGGTCGAACACGTGGCGCTTGTGTCAGTGTATGGTTGAAAAGATTGATGTTGCGCCATTACCCTTAACTATAGTTATTGGTAAAGCGGTAAGCGCTCGATCCTACAATTGGTATCAGAGCCAAGGTCGCGTGTTCGATTCCCATGAGTTGCAGAGAGTGCAATTATTGGGGGAGGGATTGTTGGGGTTCAACAATTGCCTCTGCTTTGTGATCGGTCGAACACGTGACGCTTGTGTCAGTGTATGGTTGAAAAGATTGATGTTGCGCCATTACCCTTAACTATAGTTATTGGTAAAGCGGTAAGCGCTCGATCCAACAGCACGGAACCCTCCCCTCTCCTCTCTCTCTCTCTATGCGCCCAAACCCTTCCCCCATTTCCCTCTTTTCTCCCTTGGAGGAGAAATCGTTGGTGGCTTGGCTCGGGACGGTTTTCTCGAAGATAATCGGGTATTCATCTTCCCCTCGCCATTGTCTTCGATTTGGTAGTAATATTGTAGAGTTTGGTTGGGTTTTAAATTGGTTATGGAGTTTGGGGATTTTTGATTAAAATCCAATGCTGAGTTTTTGGAGTTTATAATGGTTTTAAATGGTGTATTTGAGGTGTTGAAGGTGTATGGGGTGTTGGTTTTGATGTTTGGGTGTGAAAAACACCATGGAAGCTCGAGTTTTTTGGAAAATCGCAGGTGGCGATAGATCGTTGAGGAGGGGCGATCGATCGCGACGAGCAGCTCAATTTTTTATGGCGATGAACAGTGCAGGCGATCGATCGCGAGGTCTAGGCGATCGATCGCGAGCAGGTTGGCGATCGATCGCGAGGGTTGGTGATCGATCGCGAGAAGGCGATTTTGGCCACTGGAAAGGGGCAATCGATAGCGCTAAAAGCGGCGATCGATTGCCGCCAGTAGGAACTTTTTTTTTTTTTAATTTTGGGAAAATGTCGGGATTTTGGAATCGAGGTTTGAGTGGCTCGTTTCCGGGGCAATGTCTACATTCCAATGGGAATGCTATACTTTTAAAATGGATTGGTTGGAGCCAAAGTTAATTAAAATGAAATATTTTGGGTATT
The DNA here is from genome assembly GCA_907163345.1 of Haberlea rhodopensis. Taxonomy (NCBI): domain Eukaryota; kingdom Viridiplantae; phylum Streptophyta; class Magnoliopsida; order Lamiales; family Gesneriaceae; genus Haberlea; species Haberlea rhodopensis. The sequence continues at coordinate 986,594 of CAJQUN010000204.1, read as the reverse complement.
ATGCATGCTTAGCCGGGGGGGGGCTTTTATTTTGGTAATCGTCATGGATAGACGATAGGTTTGGGAATTGTGAACGTGCTTGGACACGTGATTGCATGCATATGTTTAATTGGGAGTTATTTGCATGTTAGCACTTAACTCATCGGGTCGTGGGACTCAGGCAAGGTTGGACTCGAGCTACGAAATTATAAGGTACGTATAACGTACGAGCATAGCCTATTATAATGTTGCAACTGTGGAATGCATGTATATGGTATTGGCAATAAACGGATAGTGAAATGTATAGTATATGATAATTGCTATAAATGGAAATGAGTTGAGAATTATATGGTGCCGCTTTCGAGCGAGAAATGATTGAATGTTATCGCCATTGAGCGACCATCGGTTACGACGCCGCTATTGTGGAGCGAGTGTGGGGTTAAAACGCCGCTAGTGTAGAGCGAGCTATGATATAGAACTATGGAATCATTGGCTAGATATATATGTGATATCTACGGTCTTTTATATAATGATTTTATCATATTGATTATGAAACTGGCATAATAGAAATGGTATTAGTTAATCTATGTGACGATTAACTGGCTTTGGGGATTTGATGCGTTTGGTTATTTTGAGAGCAGGGACAATAGAGGGGATCCGGATGAGGATGATACCATCCAGGGAGTATCATTTAAATTCATGGCATTTACATTCTGTAAATTATGAACTGCAATATTATGATTATTGGATTTGTGGTATTGGTATGCTCACCCCGTGTGGGGGCTGTCTCTATTGGGGCAGGTGGTACAGGTGTAGCAGCAGCTTTGGAGTTGAGCTCGGGCTGTTGATTTGAGGTACTTCCAGGATCGAGTTACCAGAGCTGGTTGAATAAGTACACAGATCCAGAGTTGAGATCGAGCTGTGCTTGGGAGGTGCTTCCAGGATGAAAGTGCCAATGACGGTATCTGGTAGAGTATTTTATGCATTGGATACACGCTCATTCATTGGGTGCTCTCATGTGAGTACGTTTTTACGTGTATATGGAATGTATAAATGGGCAATGGCTTTTCTCTCTTCATTTATTGTTGAATGCAATTAGATATGGAAATTGCTAAATGAAATGAGAGTACGTTAGTGTATTATGAGGGTGCATACTATTTAAATAGTTTGGGTTGGGAAGTTGAATATTATGGAGTTTTAATGCAATAAATTTTATAGTTGATATATGATGCTATGCTTGCATGTGGTTCCTTCCCATGATATAAGGGTTGTATGCACTAATGACATGTATTAATACACTAATAACGGGTTAAGAGCACGGGGGTCCTTACAGGAGACTTGATAAAAATCCCTAAAGCCTTTATCAATTTAATGTTCAGTCCCCACCACTAATTTTTCAATTATGCACTCCCCTCTTAACAATTTTTTATTATTATTTTGAACTCCGTAATTACATAAATTGTCAATTATACCCTTACTTTTATTCAAATTTTTTTCTTCTTTTCTTCATTTATAATATGTAACTTCTTTTATCTCCTCCATGAACCTCCAGGAACTTGTATAAAAAATGACTCCACATCTGAATTTTTATGTACCTTTCCACCAATAAATCCGAGCCAAATTCACAATCTTTTTTCTTTAATTTTCTGGAGAGCTATTGTTGTTAGAGAGGAATTATCTACGCCCCTTTTTCTTTTTTTCATTACAGACAATCCACAACAAGTCTAGAGCAACCCAAAAAATATGCCTCCAACTCCAGGAAGAAAAAAACTAGAAATTACCCAATGCATTAAATATGTTATTTAATACCATAAATTAATATATATATATATACCACAAATTAGCTTATAAAGTACCAAAAATTATATAATTTAATACCATAAATTGGTATATTTAGTACCACAAGGTAGTTTATATAGATCCACAAATTATATAATTTTAGTACCATATATCAGTATACTTAATACCACATATTATCTTATATAGTACCACACATTATATAATTTGGTACCATAAATCACTATATTTAGTATCACATAATAGCTTATATAATACCACAAATTATGTTATTTGTACCAAAATTTAGTACCACAAATCAGTATATTTAGTACCACATATTAACTTATATAATACCACAAATTATATAATTCGGTACCACAAATCAGTATATTACGTACCACATAGTAGATTTGTAGATAACATGCGAAATAGATAGTTCACATCCAAGCTAATCTTTGGTACCAAATATACTGATTTGTGGTACCAAATATACTGATTTGTGGTACTATATAAGCTAATATCTGATAATAAATATACTGATTTGTGGTACTAAATAACATATTTTTGGTACTAAATAACATAATTTGTGGTACTATATAAGCTACTCTATGATACTAAATATACTGATTTGTGGTAACAGATATACTGATTTGTGGTACTATATAAACTAATATGTGGTATTAAATATACTAATTTGTGGTACTAAATCTGATTTATAACCAACATTTCAGAGTTAGCAGCGTTGGGGCGCCACCTTTGCCAGCGCCCTAGCTCTGCACATTCTGCCATGTGATGCATATTATTCCTCTTTTCGGCGCTAATACTAAATATATTGATTTATTGTACCAAATATATTGATACGTGGTACTACATAAGCAAATATGTGGTACTAAATATGCTGATTTGTGATACTAAATAACACAATTTGTGGTATATAAGCTACTATGTGGTACTAAGTATACTGATTTGTGGCAAATATACTGATTTGTGGTACTAAGTAATCTAATATGTGGTACTAAATATACTGATTTGTGGTATTAAATATTATAATTTGTGGTACTATTAACATAATCTGTGGTACTAAATTATACTATATAAACTAATATGTGGTACTAAATATACTGATTTGTGGTACTATATATGATAGTTTATGGTACTAAATATCATAATTTGTAGAATACATGACTTGGTTATATTACATCAAAAACTCACATGTAAAGCAAATATAGTGGTACTAAATAAGCTAATATATGAACATATATTTCACATGTTATATACAAATTTATTTCTAAACATATCAAGTTATATATCATTACCATATACTAATTGTATTTCAAGTCCAATGCAAATCTACATGTTCTTTTTTTATTTAATCAATTTATGATACTATATATGTTGAATTGTGGTACTATATAAGGTAATTTGTTGTACTATATAAGCTAAATTGTGATACTATATAACATAATTTTGTGCTATTATATAAGCTAATTTGTGTTATATACAAATCTGTGACATGTTATATACAAATTTATATAACATGTCATAGATTTGTATATAATAGTACATGTTGAGCCTTAAACGCATGGTTGTGTTTAATGCTTTAATTTATCTCCGGATTAATTTTGAGTTTTGATGATCAACAAAACTTATGTTTGTTATACTAATGTGTGTACTTAGTGTGCAGATTAATTGATTAAAAAGTGGATTAAATGAAGAAAATCGAATGTGCAAAATGTGGACTGGATCGCCCCAGGCGATGGTGACCATCGCCCCAGGCGATGTCAGCCAGGAGCATCATCACCACGCTCATTGACTGGAGCGACGCCGAGGCTCGCGTGCAGGGGGAGTTCGCCCGAGGCGATGGCATGATCGCCTGAGGTGATGCGTTGAACGCCTGAGGCGATGTGGACTTCGCCTAAAGCGATGGAAGATTTTGAACTGCTGAGGCTACGACATTGATTTGTGCAATTGATCGCCTGAGGCGATCGACCCATCACCTGAGGCGATGCGTGATTTGTGCTGACCGTTGGGGCGCGGCGATGGTGATCGCCTGAGGCGATGACTGAGGCGATCGAGGAGTGATTTCAGCCTTTTGTGTAGCAACGACTAGTAGGAGCCTATGTGGCCTCCCACACTATAAATATTGATGCTTTGGAGCATTTTGAAGAGAAGAAACAAGCCTACAAACTTCTACAAAGCTTTGCTCATTCAAATTTTAAATAGCTTTGCAATCTCCATACATTGTTGTTGTATTGGAGTTTGTAATTCTCTTCTTTTGATAGAGTCTTGTTTTTTTCGTGTTGGTACAACCGTGAAGGTGTTTGTTGAGTTTATTGTAAGGTCCTCTATTGAGCCTTAAACGCATGGTTGCGTTTAATGCGTTAAATTATCCCCGGTCAATCTTTGAGTTTTGATGATCAACAAAACTTGTGTTTGTTATACTAATGCATCTACTTAGTGTGCAGATTAAGTGATGAAAAGTGGAATGGATTGAAGAAAATCAAGTGTGCATATTCTGGCCTGGATCGCCCCAGGCGATGGTGATCATCGCCCCAGGCGATGGTGATCATCGCCCCAGGCGATGGGTGCCAGACCAGGCATCGCCACGCACATCGACAGAGGCGATGGCTAGGAGAGCATGCGAGGAAGATCGCCTGATGGGCGATGGTG